>KV751352.1:3638561-3665758 GCA_001698575.1 Mola mola
GACTTGTTATAGCACTTCATATCCACAGAGTGAGACAAACTGATAGCAAGCCAGGTATGTTGGATTTACTTTACATAATTGTTATCAAATGCTTCACATTGTTTAGCTTGTCTTGGCATCTGTCCTCTTCATAACTTAGTTTTCAGGTGTCTCTATTCGGGTGTCAATGTCGCTGTATTATTAATTGCGGGACAGCTTCCCCACTGGAACCATCATATATGAGCTCATGTTAGCTAAGTGTAGGGGGATGAGATGAGATGACACATGGCAGCTGTGTGCATCTGTTTAACTATGTATGTGTTTCCAGGCCTATTTGTACCATGCCTATGTACAGTATCTCTATATGAACTTTTTGTGTTTTCAACAGAAAGGCAGAAAATATGTATGAAATGGCACAGACAAATTAAATATACATTGTCAAAAAGACTACTGAGACTCTGAACATGCAGTTTTGAGATATTGAAGCCGTAGCAGAGCCGAGGGAAAAAGAGTGGAAAGTCACACAAAGTTCACAGTTATTCATATGCTCATCCCATTTCTTTGGAGTAGTTATATCCAAAACAGCAGCAGCAGCAGAGGAGACAATAGTATGAGAAGATGGAGATGATGATGAGGCAGATGATGAGAATGCCCCCTTAAAGACTCCTGGTTGATCTCATTCTGACTGCGGGAGCCATATGGAGAAGCTGAGGCGACTGGATGGTTGTTGCGGTTGGAGCACATGTCGTACAAGTTTCCAGAGAACTGCATTTTCTTGGATTCCCGGCGGAGAGATTCCCAGACCGCTGCTGCTTCCTCTGGACAGCCTGCCATCGCCACATTGGCGCAGTCATGGAACTCATCCCATGACCTGAAAAAAAAACAAAAGAAACAATGAGACAGATGAGGAGATGTGAGGACATCTTGGGAGAGATATGACATTAGAGGCTAAAAACTTGTTTGCCTAAAACCAAATGAATAACAGCGGCTTGTTTTAGAAAAAAATTCTTCACATAATTTAATAGAAAAACATTTGACAATTTAAATTTGAGGTGTGTAAAAATCTTTTTGCAGAGAGATCATTCTTTTTTACACTGAAACAAACTGCTTTCCCAGTGAGTGAATTTAGATAGTATAGCAGCAAGGGTAAAGAATTACTTACTCAAAATACTGTAATTAAGCTGGAAAGAGGGGGTACTTTTTGAATATTATTTTAAATCAGTCATCTCTGTGTGTGCCCCGACTTCACCCAGTGACAGCTGGGATAGGCTTTAGTCTCCCCGCCACCCAAAAAAAAAGTGTTGGATAAAGAGTAATAGATAATGGAAAGAAGGATGAATACAATTACCCTAAAATGAAAGAGCATATTATCGTAGGTTTATTTAAGTTACGATTATTGTACCTCATTCAATCATATTTGTTGCCCTGCTCTGCAGGTATGCTTAGTGACACATATAAAACACACTCCAAGGTTTCAACTTAAAATCTTTAAAGAGCAAAAGGATACAAAGGCTTAATTGGCCAGTTAATAGTGGTGCTTGTGTAGGACAATCAAACAAAAGTATGACGTCCTTGCACATTCATACATAATATGTATCTTGGAGATATGTCCGCACACTGTAGTTCCCTTTATATGAACATTATTGGCACATCAACAAAGTGACGTTTCCAGCCAAAAGACTCTTTTTTCAGACTTAAATTCTTGTGTAGATCTTGCGTAAGACAATAAAGGCAATGGTGATTTCATCTTATGCCATAATCAGGTGAAATTTCGGTCTACTAATGACACAAATCTAACCGACATACATTTTGCAGGGCTCACTGGTGATAGATTCAGTGCAGACCTGGCTCATCAGTGTTTCAGTCTTCTCATAGAGAGACTGATAGGGAACAGTATACTATTCCATATTCTTCTGCTAGGTCCAAGCCTGTAAAAAACAATGTATTACAGCCATGTTATAGCACTAATTAAAGCCCCACACCAACAAGCCCTTTGTTCAGTTGTAGCAATTATTTTATTTCAGTTTAAATTTTATCATCGTCCTGTGTGTCTCACCACATTATTACAAAGACCTGCCATTCTTAAAAAGAACTATTAAGCATTCCCTGCATAGGATTGTGGACTTTGGAACAGTCCTTCTGCATTTGAATCACACAATCTGTACTGTGTCAAAATAATAAACTTAAAGGAGCAGTTTATAAAGTGTTGAGTCTTCCTGGTGACTCAAACGGTGATGTTTCAGGCTGACAACCCAAAGTGTCACTTACCAATGACTTGGGAATAACACTTAATACACAGTTATGCAGAAGTAAAATTTACATTAGTAATTTTCTTTATTTTAATATCATGCTGACTCAGTGGGGTTTTTTTTGTGTGGTATGTGCTGCATCATGCTAGTGCCAGTGGCAGACATCCAACGCATGTGTACACTTCTTTAGTTTCCATAAGAAACATCCATATCTGTTGTCAACTGTGCACATACGTTGCTTTTTTCTATATGTTTGTGGTGTGTTGTATTTGTGTGTACTTGCATCATGTTTTTCTTGTGTTGCGAGTGCACGCACATTTTGTCAAATTGATCATTTGCGAGCATTTGTTTACTTGTGTCTTCTGGATATGCAGTACACTGAGCTCTCTAGACTATTGCAATGTTACACATTATGAAGCACACGAGTCAATAAATTTAGACACATAATAGCAATGAAATGAGGATTGACCTCACTATTTGAATAGACAGCTCAGAAATAAGTAAAGATGCAGTGACAGTAAAGAATTACTCCTTTCACTGAGAAAATCAAATTCATGAGCTCAAAGTCATGAGCTCTGTGCTTGATGAATCGGTGCTGTCGTATCAATCTTTTTTTTTTTTTTTTTTTTTTTTTTTTTTAAAATTAAAAAAAAATTTAGCTTTTACAAGATTAACAATAAGAAAATAAAGAGAAATGAAAAGAAGAGAAAAAGAGGAGACGACAGAAAGTTATCGTATAAACATATTTTCAAACACATATTTGTTGTGAAACAGAACATTATAACATTATTCCAATAACCTTCAAGCTTCATATCCGATGCTGAATTTGTCTGACCGTAATTGGCTGCTAATTCTTTCTCTCATCATGAATGTGGTGGCTAAGTCGTCTCAGACGAAACACTGGCTGTAAGCCTGAGCGTTAACTAGAAGAGGGAGGCAGGGCTGGTGGAGGAAGCGGAACCAGATGGCACTGTTCAGAATTAACTAGACATGACACACTTAAAGGAATTAAAAACACACAAAAAACTCATACAGTCAATGCCACACTGAATAGCATACTGCCTCCGTGCTTTCTTAACAGAGGAGTTATGCACTTATGCCATCCTGATTCTTAATGCACCACTTTAGTCCTAAGAAAATGCATATTTAAGTTCACTTTTTACACGATTCTCATTTTGAAAATGAGTCAGCTGGAAACATTTACGAAGGAACTGTTTTTTGCATTAGCTCATGGAGCTAATGTTAGTGTAATTAGCCTGCTGGCTGCAGCTGATTAAATGTGCAAGCTGTGTGACAGTTGTGACCGTTGTGAATTCAACTGGATAACTCCACAGTTGCAGCCAAGAATTTGGAGAAGTTTCGTTTTATTTACTTCTGTGATCTGTAAGCCTTGATGAAAAACGATGTACCAATATTAATTGGTACATCTGCCCCTGTTATTGTAAGCTGCTTTTGATGCACAGAATTTACAATGAAAACGTTTTATTCAATCACAGACAATATAACATGACATAACAGATAAGGGAGAATGTTTCATGAGAACAATCAGAAATATTATCCAGTTAGAAAATACCATACAAAACTTCAACCCGATCTTCTTCTTCCTCTTTTAGCTTTACCCAAGTTTTTCTAGGCAAAGAAAAACCTGGGTACACAGCGAACCATCCTCCTCCATCTCTCCCTGCCCTCTGCATCTTCTTCTCTCAAACAAACTGTCTGCATGTCCTCTCTCTCCACATCCACGGATATCCTCTTTGGTCTTCCTCTTTTCCTCCTGACTGGTAGCTCCATCTTAAGCATCCTTCTACTAATATATTCGCTGTCCCTCCTCTGCACGTGTCCAAACCTTCTCAGTTTGGCCTCTCTTACTGTGTCTCGTAAACATCCAACCTGTGCTGTCCTTCTGATATTCTCATTCCTAATCCTGTCCATCCTCAACATCTTTAACTCTGCTACCTGCAGCTCTGCCTCCTGTCTTTTGGTCAGTGCGACCGTCTACAAACCAAACAATATTGCTGGTCTTGCTATGACTGATTTTCATTCTCCTTCTTTCCAACACATACCTCCACTTCTCCAGGTTTTTTTTTTCCATCTGCTCCCTGCTCTCACTAGAGATCACAATGTCATCTGCAAACATCATCATCCATGGAGATTTATGCCTAACTTTGCCTGACCTGCCTGACAAAACTTCAACCTGATATAAAATGTTTATTGTTTGAGCTTTACTCTGTTTTAACCATGCTGTGTTCATTTAGGGTCTTTTATGGCACAATTTTGCTGGTTATAATAATATTAGATATTCAGTATGTAATATTTTTGTCATATGCCGTGATGCAACAACACTCACATTCACACCTACGGGCAATTTAGAGTGACCAATCAATCTACTAACCCCCAGCTTGCATGTTTTTGGACTGTGGGAGGAAGCTGGAGTACCCAGAGAGAACCCACGCAGACACAGGGAGAACATGTAAACTCCACACAGAAACGTCCTGACCCAGAATTGAACCCAGGCCCTTCTTGCTGTGAGGCGACAGTGCTAACCACTGCACCACTGTGCCACCTAATTTGACCACCTGTGCATCTAATTACAAGGTTCCTCTTGATTTTCTTTACTTTTATTTCTGAAATATTTAGCAATACTGACTTAACAATTCTTCTATTTTTGGATTAGTGTGACTGTGTCATTTGTAAACTGTCTAACTAAGGGTGTTAGAATGTGTTAACACATCACATACTTTATGTATACACAAGAGTCCACTTGCATGAATACTGAAAGCAGATTCTTCAACTTCAAACCCCCCCTCCACCAAACTAAATTGTAATTCCAGTCATGTTCCGCCGTTTGCAGTGATTCATGGGTATCGTGGGCAAATTAACCTCTGATGTATCCACCAACTGAAGGTGCGCGCACTTAAATCCTTTTGCAGAGATCCAGGACATTTTTCTTGATTTAACCATGTTGTATGGCCACGGCTTTATACCAACTAATATAACTTAGTGGTGTGGGTAAAATTTACATATCAAAATTAATAAGCTAATAACTTACCAAGTAATACATAAATACATAAATAGTGGAATTCAGAAGAACACACACTGTAATCCTAATTTCTTGTAGAATTTATCCAGGTAAAAGTAATTACAGGATAAAAAAAAATGTCATTGATTATCAAAAATCTAATTCACTAATCATGACTGAAATAAGCAGTAAACGTCATGACTATGGATTTCTGCCATCGTTGTGCAACCCACCAATGACAGTTTCCAAACAATCTTGACGTCTTGTGGGAGTGGGGCATAACATTGTAGAAACCATTCTTGTGCAAGTAGCTCTTCTTCTTCTTCTTGCGAATCAGTCTGGTTTAAACATGTACGGCTTAATTACTCCAGTGCTTGAACTTGCCACTGTGTAGCATATGCTAGTCCTGTTTAAAAGTCAGGAGATGACAGAGCAAGTAACCTCTGGCTCACTCCAGCAGCCAGAGTGGTGAGCAGAGATGAGGTGGGGCTAAAATGCCAGCATCTGGTTATCATCTGCATGAGGTTGTGTGTTTGTGTGTATGTAAGAGTACGTGTCAGTAGCAAGACAGCACGAGGATGACAAAGTGAAAGATGGCCTCCCGTAGTGGTGCAGTTTTGTGTAGGGGCTGTGTGTATGTGTGTGTTTGTGTGTGTCTCAAGTTACAGGTGGTAGAGAGACAGCAGAAATTAACTGAGGACACTGACAGACAACCAGCTGCTTTCCCAATAATCAAACCTCTTGAGAGTATGTCTGTTCTGTAGCTAACATGGTGCTGCTGACATCCAAAAACCTTGAAACCCCAGTTGTGGGCTTTTTGTTGTTCTTTAATTCTTGAATTAAAACGAATGCACTAGCATTTCAGAAATGTGGGGATGGCAACGTAGTTAAAGTACAGTGAGGAAAGAGGAGAGAAACAATACAGAGTTGCACAAAAAACAGCGTAGCCTTCGACGATCTTAGGTAAGCTAGGGTTAAGAAAAGCAAACAAACACATGCAAACCAATTTAGGGATAAGGCAAAAAATAAAACATAAAAAGAAAAGTGGCCAGGTTTAGGAACATGTTAAAGTTAAAAAATACACGGGGAACAAACTCTGGAGCCTGAAATGGGCACATTCAGGTACTAGGATGAAAGAAAGAGACAAAGAAAGAGACATTTCTTTATACCTCGATCATTGATTGTTTTATTTGTGTCTCAGGAACAAGGACGGACGAGAACAGCCTTTTAAGGTTCTAATTATTTATTCTCGAATAATGTCTGAAAATTAGTGTAACTATTCTGACCGAGGTTGATGCACTGATGACTTAAATTATATATACATAATATACAATATATTGCACCTTCTGAGCTCAAGAGTTGCAAGAAGCAAGGAAATGAAAAGAATCCTGCTCATCTTGAGCTTGACAAAGCTTTTATATTAAATCTTCATGCTTGAGCTGCAATGGCCTTCACCAGGCTTCAAGAAAGCTTTCTCCACCTTGTTGAAGAGGAAAAAATCAGTTTCCCTCTAACAAAGGCTTGAGCCATATCCTGGCAGTGAAGGCTCAAGCAGTAAATCACTATTTTTACACACGTAAAACAACCAATTTCAAAATTACAGAACTACAATCCTACTTTCTTGTATGTGACAACTATTTTATAAAAAAAAAAAAAAAAAATTCATTTACAGACGGTAAATTAATTTACAGTTACCAAATTACAGTTACCAGAAGGAGATGCAGAACTTGGGGATATTATGCTGTCTTTTATAGCAGTGGAATCCTAACTGCTGAATCCTAAATGAGCTGTTTTGAGCTAAAAGTGACTTCAAACTGAGGCAGGAAGAAAGACACTGCAAAGGGATCTGCTGAAATCATGAAAGGCCTTATCTAAATCTGCCGAGGATAAAATTATAAAAGTAGATCGAAAGGTTGCTGCGAAAGAAGATTGGGGGAAAGAGGGTTGGGGGGTGTCACTGAGGCAGCTTTGACAGTCACTCAGCAAATAAGATTCAAGAATTATCGTTCATTAACACAGTACAAAAACAGATCATTCCAGACTGCATTAGAAATTCATATAACTCTGCCATAAGTCTGCTGTATTTAGACTTTATGCTGAACTAAACATAATCTTACTATTTTATCATACAATCAGATACAGTTTTTGGTTCAATACAGCGAGCTTATAGTGTTTTTCTCATGATATCTGAGTAAAATAATATAATATATTATTTCTGTAAGTTTAATATATTTTTTTAGAATTTATAATTTTATGAAAACACCAGGGTTACTGGTCTTAGAGCAGTATATGACAGAGAATCACAAGGCCACACTATACAGACCAATTAGTTATTCTACCTTGACCTTGACACCCAAAACCAACCACCCCTTAAACCTGTCAGACGCCTGTTTCAATGAGCCACTTCAGCTTTTGTTGGCCACTGTAAGCCAAGAAACAAAGGCCACACTTTTACCTTGCTCCTCTTGATACCTCTCAAATACTACTTTAAAAAGCCTGAATGAGTAGTTTATCAGAGTTGCGCTGCAAATAAATGATGTAATTTATATGAGACCTGTCTCCAGACTTCGGAAGGTCGAACATTTTTTAAACAATCAGTGTTGGTACCTTTTCAGTGTAGGTGTTCTATTTCATAGATTGTGTATAGTAAGATGACTGATTTTAATTTTTATAACATTCTTCAGATGAAATCTTGTTTAAGTCTTTAATTGACTTTAATCTATGATAAGACCTGAAAAAGGGTCTGCAGAGTAAACTTCCCATTCAGGTACAAAAAGTGACTGAAAACCTACCACCATATAAAATACAACTTTTCACATTCTGATAAAGTCTCATTTATTTATTTTCACTTTATAAATAAGCTGCACCAAGAAGTGTTAATTTTGGACAAAGTCAAAGACAAAAATGCTTTTTAGTCATATCTTTGTCATTTTTATTCTTTGAATTATTAGCTAAATCTGGAATCAAGATGACAATCAAGTTGACATGTTACATCAAGTCCTGCTCCAGCCGTTGATTAAACCCTTAAAAACGAATTTTTGTTTCATTAAATTACATATCTCCAGTAGAATGAAAAATTCCGCCCCATCTTGCCTCATCTCTGTGCTCCTCGGCTGCAGCCTAAGTGAGGAAGTTGTCAAAATTAACACTGCTCTGAACCCAGCAAAAAAAAATGGATGAGTGGTCTTTTTATTTATTATGGGGAAAAATACTGACATGTTTGAGCTAGAAGCCATCATCAGCTTGATTCAAGACAGAACAAACTGACAATTTCCAACATCAGGTAAGCTACAAACACCAGCACATAATTGAATGATAGGAGCATCTGTGAACGAAGCTACCCAGAAGCAAACTCTCTTAAAATTCCCCTGTGAATTTGCAAACTGGATTTGAAAAACAGGATCTCGCAACAAATGTACAGATGAATGTTTTTCTGCCATGATACATGTTCTCTTAAATTTCAAGGCATACAAATGGTAATGAGGTAATAACAGGGACAGGTTTCTTTTTTAGTGGTGTTTAAGTATTTTCTTATTGGATCCACTCATTAAAAACAGTGTTCTTTAGCATTTTACAACCTTTCCAGCCTTCTGTGGCCACTGAATGTATTCTACAGTAATCAAGTAGTTTGACAGAAAGTGAGGGAATATGAAATAAGAAAGTGAATATCTTAGAGTCACAGCTTGTAAAATGGTTCAAGCTTTTTACAATTTTGATTTTGTTAATTATGGCCTACATCTCAAAAAATGCACACACACATGTCAAAAAAGAATATGTGTTTTAGTGTAATTCTATAAACTATAATCAGCAAAATTAAAACAAAAAAGGCAAGAAATATTTCACGTTAAGTGTAATGATGTTTCACTTTCTGAATTAAATTGGAAAAAAAGCAATATGGCAGCCGTAGCAAAGACAGCAGCACTGTAGGAGATATGTCACATGTCACCATGATAGTATATGACCTCCTGATAATTTGCATTCAGTTTGAACTGGAGATATGATTGAAATTTTGCTAACTGCTATAAGCTACTTTTAATCCTCTTGGTTGTCATCAAGTTGTTCTGACTAAATCTGTTTATACAGATGTTGTTGATTTAGTGCTGTTCTTGCCTCAACTACCATGTTAATTAGTATTAATACAGACTGTGAGGTAAAATGGTGTTGAAATGAATGAGTTGTGTAGAAGGGCTTTAGTGTCTCCTGTCTTTACCCTTCATGTTACATATTGACTTGAACTCCTTTTCATGTTTGCATTTATCTTGATTTTTTTCTACGGCTTTTATGTACAGGTTTATATATATTACCTTTTACTTTGTGACACTGTAGTCACACCTTCTTCTGACAGGTCCCGTTAGTCTGTTTGTCTGTGCATAATTAGTTTTTATGCATTTTCTGCTCCCTGTCTTAATGTGATAGTGTTTTGTGCTCGTCCTCATCTTCCAGTTTAGTCTTCACACCTTGCAATTAGGGCCACCTGTGTCTCGTTTGTGTCCCCCCCTCGTGTATTTAAGTTGTGTTTCCTCTTCATTCTGCGCCAGATCGCCTCGTCTTTGACCTTGAGTGCCTTAAGTTTTTGCCAAGCGTTTTCAATTTGTTTGCTTGGTTCTATTTGCCTCTACATACCGACCCTGAGCCTGATTAAATCTTTTGAGAATTTTTTTCCCCGTGTCCTGGTCTGCATTTTGGAATCCAGTTATTTTGAACCTTGATACCTTCATCATGAGAGTCTACCTGTGGATGGTTCAATCACACATTATTCATTTAATTTATTCTAAACTATATTTGTTTTTACATAGTTTTTCTTCTCTTGAATCATGCTGACAATGGCGTCTTGCTGAAACCTGTCCATACCTTTTGCCCACAATAATGAACCTATTTTTTTGTGAGTGTCAGAGTTTTTGTTTCTCCTTACCTGAAATTAGTTTTGGGAGGGAGACAGGTTGCATCCGGTGTAAAAATTGATTGAGCTAAATCAAACATTGGAAACGCGTTAGGAGACAGAGAGTGAAGAGGAAAGTTAAGACTGTAGGATTGAGAGTAGGAACTCTAAATGTTGGCATGCTGACAGGCAAAGGTAGAGAGCTGGCTGACATGACGCAGAGAAGAAAGGTAGATGTTTTGTGTGTGAAAGGGACCAGGTGGAAGGGTAGCAAGGCTAATAGCATTGGAGCAGGATTCAAACTGTACTATCATGGTGTGCATAGGAAGAGAAATGGATTAGACATGATCTAATGGAGAAGTATGCAAATAATGTTATGGAGGTGAAAAAGATGTTGGACAGGGTCATGAATGTGAAAATGAAGATGTGATAATGAATGTTGTCAGTGTTTATGCCCCACAAGTTGGCTGTGAGATGGAAGAGAAAGAGAAATTCTGGAGTGAGTTGGATGAAGTGTTAGAGAGTATTCCCAGTGAGGAGAGAGTGTTAATTGGAGCAGACTTCAATGGGCATGTTGGTGAAAGGAACAGAGGTGATGGGCAGGTTTGGTGTCAAGGAAAGAACACTAGAAGGACAGATGGTGGTGGATTTTGCAAAAAGAACGGAAATGGCTGTGGTGAATTCTTACTTCCAAAAGAGGGAAGACCACAGGGTGACATGTAAGAGTGGAGGCAAGTACACACAGGTGGATGGCACATTGTGTAACCAATATCTGAAAGAGATTGGAGACTGCAAAGTGGTGACAGGAGAGAGTACAGCCCGACAGCATAGGATGGTAGAGTGTAGGATAACTCTGGCAGTGAAGAAGAGGAAGAGAGCAAAGGCTGCTCCACCTTCAAATGGAAAAGGAAGACTGCTGTGAAAACGTCAGGGAGAGGTTGAGTTTTTGGGTGGTTGTGAAGAACTGCCAGATGACTGGATTACTACAGCAACAGTCTTAAAGGAAACAGATAGAGAGGTGTTTAATTTGTGTCATCTGGACAGAGGAAGGATGATCAGGAGACTTGATGGTGGAATGAGGAAGTACAGGAGAGTATTCAGAGGAAGAGGTTTGTGAGGAGGAAATGGAATAGTGAGAGAACGGAGGACAGTCAACAGGAATACAAGGAGATGCAATGTAAGGCGAAGATGGAGGTGGCAAATGCTAAACACAAAGGGATAAAGCTGATGAGCCACACAATGAAGATTTGTGAGGTGAGGCTAAGGGAAGAAAAGATTTGTGAGCAGCAGTATGTTTTCATGCCAAGAAAGAGCGCTACAGATGCCATGTTCACTTTGAGAATGCTTATGGAGAAGTATAGAGACGGTTATAAACAGTGTGTCTTTGTGGATGCAGAACAAGTCTATGACAAGCAGTATGACAGTGGTGAGGTGCGCTATGGGATTGACGGATGGCTTCGAGATGGAGGAGGGACTGCATCAAGGATTGGCCCTGAGCCCCTTCTTGTTTGCTATGGTGATGGACAGACTGACAGGTGAGGTCAGGCAGGAATCTCTGTGGACGATGACGTTTTCAGATGACATTGTGATCTGTAGGGAGAGGTGGAAGAAAACCTGGAGAGGTGGAGGTATATGATGGAAAGAAGAGGGATGAAAGTCTGTTCAGAGCAACAGGGAGTGTGTTAAAGAGGTGAAGAAGTGAGTGCAGGCAGGGTGGAGTGATCTGTAACAAAAGAGTAGAACCAAAGTGAAAGGAAAGGTTTACAAGAGGGTAGTGAGACCAGCAATTTGGTTTGGAGATGGTGCCAGCAAAAGACAGGAGCCAGAACTGGAGGTGGCAGAGTTAATGATGCTGACATTCTCTTTCGGAGGAATGAGGATGGACGGGATTAGGAATGAGCACATCAGAGGGAAAGCACAGGTTGAACGTTTTGGAGACAAAGTTAGAGAGGCCAGATTGAGTAGGTTTGGACATGTTCAGAGGAGGGACAGCCATGGACTGGGGATGTTGGTGTTTTAACATCCAAACATTCAAACTTTTGCCAGTGAGAGGACTCAACACCCAGACTTTTTCCGCAGTTTTGCGCAAACACATTATTACAGTTGCTCAGTTTCTCTGGTCGCTCTATGACTGCGCTACTGCTGCCTTCTCTCCCCCTCCCGCTCCTGTTGTTCTTTGAAACATGAAGCCAGCTTTGAGCGTGACTGGCTGATGATGGGCTTTTCTGCCTCAAGTGCCACCCCTCTTACTGTGTTTTTTTGGGGTTTTTTGTCGTTCATCTGAGGGGGACGCGGGAATGAGCGAGCATCACACCGGCACATGCTCATCAAGTGGTATTTGAAGCCTAAATATTGTTTCTGTGGATGAAACGCGATATCACTATCAAGCTGACCACTGTCTTTTTGTCACGCAGTATAATTAACATGCAAAAAAGAAAACGGCAGGAGACATTAACAGCTTTTTCAAGAGAAATCCTGTAAGTGAATTTGAAAGTTGAAAAATGTTGACATTAAACAACAATCGCCTGTTCAATTAGATTTTTTTGACATATATGTCATGATATTACTTGTCAGTATTCACTGAGGTTTGCTAGCACCACAGTTATATGAAAGTGAGGGAATATGAAATAAGAAAGTGAATATCTTAGAGTCACAGCTTGTAAAATGGTTCAAGCTTTTTACAATTTTGATTTTGTTAATTATGGCCTACATCTCAAAAAATGCACACACACATGTCAAAAAAGAATATGTGTTTTAGTGTAATTCTATAAACTATAATCAGCAAAATTAAAACAAAAAAGGCAAGAAATATTTCACGTTAAGTGTAATGATGTTTCACTTTCTGAATTAAATTGGAAAAAAAGCAATATGGCAGCCGTAGCAAAGACAGCAGCACTGTAGGAGATATGTCACATGTCACCATGATAGTATATGACCTCCTGATAATTTGCATTCAGTTTGAACTGGAGATATGATTGAAATTTTGCTAACTGCTATAAGCTACTTTTAATCCTCTTGGTTGTCATCAAGTTGTTCTGACTAAATCTGTTTATACAGATGTTGTTGATTTAGTGCTGTTCTTGCCTCAACTACCATGTTAATTAGTATTAATACAGACTGTGAGGTAAAATGGTGTTGAAATGAATGAGTTGTGTAGAAGGGCTTTAGTGTCTCCTGTCTTTACCCTTCATGTTACATATTGACTTGAACTCCTTTTCATGTTTGCATTTATCTTGATTTTTTTCTACGGCTTTTATGTACAGGTTTATATATATTACCTTTTACTTTGTGACACTGTAGTCACACCTTCTTCTGACAGGTCCCGTTAGTCTGTTTGTCTGTGCATAATTAGTTTTTATGCATTTTCTGCTCCCTGTCTTAATGTGATAGTGTTTTGTGCTCGTCCTCATCTTCCAGTTTAGTCTTCACACCTTGCAATTAGGGCCACCTGTGTCTCGTTTGTGTCCCCCCCTCGTGTATTTAAGTTGTGTTTCCTCTTCATTCTGCGCCAGATCGCCTCGTCTTTGACCTTGAGTGCCTTAAGTTTTTGCCAAGCGTTTTCAATTTGTTTGCTTGGTTCTATTTGCCTCTACATACCGACCCTGAGCCTGATTAAATCTTTTGAGAATTTTTTTCCCCGTGTCCTGGTCTGCATTTTGGAATCCAGTTATTTTGAACCTTGATACCTTCATCATGAGAGTCTACCTGTGGATGGTTCAATCACACATTATTCATTTAATTTATTCTAAACTATATTTGTTTTTACATAGTTTTTCTTCTCTTGAATCATGCTGACAATGGCGTCTTGCTGAAACCTGTCCATACCTTTTGCCCACAATAATGAACCTATTTTTTTGTGAGTGTCAGAGTTTTTGTTTCTCCTTACCTGAAATTAGTTTTGGGAGGGAGACAGGTTGCATCCGGTGTAAAAATTGATTGAGCTAAATCAAACATTGGAAACGCGTTAGGAGACAGAGAGTGAAGAGGAAAGTTAAGACTGTAGGATTGAGAGTAGGAACTCTAAATGTTGGCATGCTGACAGGCAAAGGTAGAGAGCTGGCTGACATGACGCAGAGAAGAAAGGTAGATGTTTTGTGTGTGAAAGGGACCAGGTGGAAGGGTAGCAAGGCTAATAGCATTGGAGCAGGATTCAAACTGTACTATCATGGTGTGCATAGGAAGAGAAATGGATTAGACATGATCTAATGGAGAAGTATGCAAATAATGTTATGGAGGTGAAAAAGATGTTGGACAGGGTCATGAATGTGAAAATGAAGATGTGATAATGAATGTTGTCAGTGTTTATGCCCCACAAGTTGGCTGTGAGATGGAAGAGAAAGAGAAATTCTGGAGTGAGTTGGATGAAGTGTTAGAGAGTATTCCCAGTGAGGAGAGAGTGTTAATTGGAGCAGACTTCAATGGGCATGTTGGTGAAAGGAACAGAGGTGATGGGCAGGTTTGGTGTCAAGGAAAGAACACTAGAAGGACAGATGGTGGTGGATTTTGCAAAAAGAACGGAAATGGCTGTGGTGAATTCTTACTTCCAAAAGAGGGAAGACCACAGGGTGACATGTAAGAGTGGAGGCAAGTACACACAGGTGGATGGCACATTGTGTAACCAATATCTGAAAGAGATTGGAGACTGCAAAGTGGTGACAGGAGAGAGTACAGCCCGACAGCATAGGATGGTAGAGTGTAGGATAACTCTGGCAGTGAAGAAGAGGAAGAGAGCAAAGGCTGCTCCACCTTCAAATGGAAAAGGAAGACTGCTGTGAAAACGTCAGGGAGAGGTTGAGTTTTTGGGTGGTTGTGAAGAACTGCCAGATGACTGGATTACTACAGCAACAGTCTTAAAGGAAACAGATAGAGAGGTGTTTAATTTGTGTCATCTGGACAGAGGAAGGATGATCAGGAGACTTGATGGTGGAATGAGGAAGTACAGGAGAGTATTCAGAGGAAGAGGTTTGTGAGGAGGAAATGGAATAGTGAGAGAACGGAGGACAGTCAACAGGAATACAAGGAGATGCAATGTAAGGCGAAGATGGAGGTGGCAAATGCTAAACACAAAGGGATAAAGCTGATGAGCCACACAATGAAGATTTGTGAGGTGAGGCTAAGGGAAGAAAAGATTTGTGAGCAGCAGTATGTTTTCATGCCAAGAAAGAGCGCTACAGATGCCATGTTCACTTTGAGAATGCTTATGGAGAAGTATAGAGACGGTTATAAACAGTGTGTCTTTGTGGATGCAGAACAAGTCTATGACAAGCAGTATGACAGTGGTGAGGTGCGCTATGGGATTGACGGATGGCTTCGAGATGGAGGAGGGACTGCATCAAGGATTGGCCCTGAGCCCCTTCTTGTTTGCTATGGTGATGGACAGACTGACAGGTGAGGTCAGGCAGGAATCTCTGTGGACGATGACGTTTTCAGATGACATTGTGATCTGTAGTGAGAGCAGGTGGAAGAAAACCTGGAGAGGTGGAGGTATATGATGGAAAGAAGAGGGATGAAAGTCTGTTCAGAGCAACAGGGAGTGTGTTAAAGAGGTGAAGAAGTGAGTGCAGGCAGGGTGGAGTGATCTGTAACAAAAGAGTAGAACCAAAGTGAAAGGAAAGGTTTACAAGAGGGTAGTGAGACCAGCAATTTGGTTTGGAGATGGTGCCAGCAAAAGACAGGAGCCAGAACTGGAGGTGGCAGAGTTAATGATGCTGACATTCTCTTTCGGAGGAATGAGGATGGACGGGATTAGGAATGAGCACATCAGAGGGAAAGCACAGGTTGAACGTTTTGGAGACAAAGTTAGAGAGGCCAGATTGAGTAGGTTTGGACATGTTCAGAGGAGGGACAGCCATGGACTGGGGATGTTGGTGTTTTAACATCCAAACATTCAAACTTTTGCCAGTGAGAGGACTCAACACCCAGACTTTTTCCGCAGTTTTGCGCAAACACATTATTACAGTTGCTCAGTTTCTCTGGTCGCTCTATGACTGCGCTACTGCTGCCTTCTCTCCCCCTCCCGCTCCTGTTGTTCTTTGAAACATGAAGCCAGCTTTGAGCGTGACTGGCTGATGATGGGCTTTTCTGCCTCAAGTGCCACCCCTCTTACTGTGTTTTTTTGGGGTTTTTTGTCGTTCATCTGAGGGGGACGCGGGAATGAGCGAGCATCACACCGGCACATGCTCATCAAGTGGTATTTGAAGCCTAAATATTGTTTCTGTGGATGAAACGCGATATCACTATCAAGCTGACCACTGTCTTTTTGTCACGCAGTATAATTAACATGCAAAAAAGAAAACGGCAGGAGACATTAACAGCTTTTTCAAGAGAAATCCTGTAAGTGAATTTGAAAGTTGAAAAATGTTGACATTAAACAACAATCGCCTGTTCAATTAGATTTTTTTGACATATATGTCATGATATTACTTGTCAGTATTCACTGAGGTTTGCTAGCACCACAGTTATATATATATATTTTTTTTTTTTTCTGTAGGCTGGTATTAATTGGGGGAGCTTAATTTTGAGTCTATTCCTTTACCACTGCAACCTGCTGATTTAGGACAGGCAGCTGCCGGAGGCATTGGTTTCAGAGAGAGAACAGCAAAGTTCACAGGTGAGCAATTAAATTTGTTTAGGATTAAAGTAACTACATACTGTTTTTTTAGTTACAGTTTGTGACAAAGATCTATGAAGAAAGAGAGGTAATGTATGTGTGTTTGAGTCATGGGTGGTGCTTATTTCCATCCCAGGTGCATGTGTGTCCGGTGTGTGTATTTAAAATTCCCAATTTCATTTTGAATGTTTTAAATGGGGTCTATGTGAGGATGGGCCCAGGAATGAGGAGGACAGAGATGAAGAGGAAGGAGAAAGAGGAAGAACAGAGTGAGGGAGGGGTCCGAGATGATAAGGATTAAGATGAAATGGTAAAGGGAGGAGCAGAGAACTCAGACGTACTTGCAATCAGTTCAATAAACCCATACAACCACATCCAAAATACATTGTGAAACAGCCCTTTCCCAAACATACTCTGAGCTTTCAGACTCAGTGGTACCAGAAATTGGCTCCATGTGATTCCTGGTGTTGAGAGTGTATTATGCTTTTACTGCTCCAAAACCTTTAACTCTGAAACATCACCTCTTGCCACGAATGTTGATTTAGCATTCATTTCATCTGGGTTTAAAAGAGGGAAAAAAAGCCCTTGAGCGATTAACTGTGCATGAGAGATCTGATAGTCATAAGACAGCCATGACAACGCACATCTATGAAGATCGATCATTAGAGGTTCAGCTATCTAGTGTGAAGGATTTATATACTTCAGCTATGGTTCAGAATGAAATACTCACTTTGTTAAGCAACGTGATCATACGGGAAATAATTGAAAAGATCAGATCATTTCCACACCTGCAGTTCTCTATGATGATGGATGGGACACGAGACGTGTCTGGGAAAGAGCAAGAGGCGGTGTGTTTGAGATATGTTGACAAATCCTTATCAATATATCTCAAACACACCTCGTGAAGAATTTATTGGTCTTTATGAGGTTTCTTTGACAAGAGGAGAAAACTAGCAAAAGTAGTCATGGTTGTTTTACGGCGCCTAAACTTGCCTATCACTGGGTTGTGTGGCCAAGTATATGATGGGGCTGCAAATATGGCTGGCAAATATAATGGAGCACAGGCCATTGTAAGAAACATACAACCTCTGGCTCCCTATGTTCATTGTGCTGCCCACTGTGTTAACCTAATTACACAGAGGTTCTGTACTGCCTCACCAATCATTCAACTATCCTTTGTTGCCGAGTTTTTTAATGTAAATGAGTTCTAATAAAAACAAACATTTATTAACACACAAACATTAAGATTCTCAATATGTAACTGGCGGCACAGTGGTGCAGTGGTTAGCGCTGTCGCCTCACAACAATAAGGTCCTGGGTTCGATTCCCGGGTCAGAGTGCATCTGTGTGGAGTTTACATGTTGTCGCATGTGCCTGCGTGGGTTCTCTCCGGGTACTCCGGCCAGTCCAAAACATGCAAACTCTGGGTTAGGTTAATTGGTCGCTCTAAATTGCCCGTAGGTGTGAGTGTGGATGGTTGTTTGTCTCTATATGTCAGCCCTGCGATGAATTGGCGACTTGTCCAGGGTGTCCCCGCCTTCGCCCAAAGATGCTGAGATAGGCTCCAACCCCCCACCCCCAGCGAATATATTGGTAGAAGGGTGTTCAAGATGGAACTAGAGCAAAGAGGAAGACTTAAGAGGAGATTCATGGATGTGGTGAGAGAGGACATGAAGATAGTTGGGGTGAGAGAAGAAGATGCAGAGGACAGGGAGAGATGGAAGAGGATATTTCACTGTGGCAACTCCTAGTAAAGCCAGAAGAAGAGGTGACAATATCTAAACACTTTAATTTTTAACTGACTTTTTCTTTCAAAGCTGCAGGAAAATGTTTCAGTTTAATTCAGCTGTATCTTTAGCCGTAAATATTTAATTTTTACTTCACCCATTCTGGATCCACGGTGAATGATCGCAAATGCATAAAAGCTATAGTGAATATAAGGAATAAAAGCAGCAATGCACTCCTGGGAGCACATGACAATGGAGCAGCCTTGGCCTAGATGCAAATCATAGCCTCTTATTCAGACTACACAGCTGCATGTGCGTGTGTGAGCACATACTCATGGTTCGTCAGAGAGGAGTACCATGCTACCTCCTCATTAATTGGCTCTGATATAAATGCTAAAGCCCACGTTCCTGAGTGGAAAGAGAGTTTATAAGGAAAACAAAGTGGAGGGATAGAGGGAGGTGAAAGAAGAAAAGACAGAGGGAGAGAATGAGAGAGGGAAGCACAGAGGGATGAAGAGAGAGAACAAAAAAAAAAGAAGTGAGATGAGGACACAGTGTGCATGAGAGCTCTGTGTCCCTGCATTAGGCAACACTTACACTAAGGTGGCTGGGTTGCAGGATTAGTTAGTTTAATTGGCACCTCAAGGAATAAAAGAGACTTAACAACAGTGGAGGGTTTCCAAGGGTGGGCTGCAGGGCTATGGTGACTCACACGAATGTACCTGCATGCACTTGTTACGCTACTTGTGAGGAAATTGTCTTTAACCATTCCCAAAGCTTCCTTTTCTTGAAAACACTGTTTCTAATTTTGTGAAAGTGAGAATGCTAACATAAATACAGACAAATGCACATATCATTTCACAGTGACAACATGACACAGAGAAAAGAGAAACAGCAAATGTACGAACCCCAGTTCCAATAAAGTTTGAATGTTGTGTAAAATGTGAAAAAAATATGTCACAAAGATAAGATATTTTGAAGTACACATTTTGAATTTGATTCAAAAACAGTTGAAAAGGAAAGGAGCATGTTTGCGACAGTGTTACCTGACTTTTTGGGTTTTTTTCGGTATCGTTTGAAAACTGAAGACACTAATTGTTGAAGTATTGAAAGTGGAATCCCTACCCATTCTGGCAGTAAATCTTAAATTGCTCAAAAGTCCGGGATTTCCGTTGTTGTATTTTGTGCCTCATAATGGGCCATACATTTTCAGTGAGAGCCAGATCTAGTCGGCATGCAGGCCAGTCAAGTACCTGCATTCCTTTACTGCAAAGCAATGCTTCATCATCTTGCTGAAATAAGTAGGGAAGTCTTTGAAAAGGACGTCCTCTGGATGGAAGCAAATTTTGCTCCAAAACCTGCATCACCTTCACATACAGATGAACAGTCCCCCATGATGCCATGCCCCCCCCCTAAACTTTGCTGGCTTTTAATGCAGCACTGCCTAAGGGGATTGAAGGTCGCAGGCATTTAATGTTAGTTTTCAGCCTTGCCCCTTATGTGCAGAGATTTCTCCAGATACTGTGAATCTTTTGATGATATATGGACTGTAGGTGGTCATCTTCCTTGCAGTTGCAAATGGAGAAACATTAATGAACTGTTGGACTATTTGCCCACATAGTCTTTCACAAAGTGGAAAACTTTGCGCCATTGTATCGTGTGAACGACCCAGGAATCTCCCAATCAATTTATAACCAATCATGGTACTATCACATGTTAACAAAGAACCAATGTAGCTTTGGAATGGTCCAGGTGTTTATGAGCATTTCACATCTTTCTCAGTCTTTTCTTTGGAACGTTTTGCAGGAACCAATTTCAGAATATTAGTATATATTCCCAAAAAAGATAAAGTTTCTAAGTGCCTGATCTGTAAGTTTTTGATGCAGTTGAAGGTGAAAAAGAGACATGGTTTTACCTTTTCAACTTTATATCTTGTCTTAGTGGAGCTACTTTTCAATGCTGACCAACCGAAAGTACTGTAGACGGCAAACATCCTATCTGCAATCATCAAAAACTGGCATGGTTCAAGCATCTCTAGATCACATCTATCAAGAAACAGTGACATAAGTGAGACATGCACTGCCTGAATGATACAAATGACAGCATCCAGCCTACTCACAGCTCCTTCCCCCTGTTGCTGTCTGGTTAAAGAGAAGTATCCTTTGCTGTACCACCAAAAACAATATCTTCTACACTCCACCTTAAATAGTTTTTATTTCTGTATTATGATTATTTATTCCTGAGCTTTGTATGGGGGTGGGCAGTACACTAGTGTCATAGTGCATGTGATGGTGCTCAACAACATGGATTGTGCAATGCCATCAACACTCTGATAAATTAAGAGCCTAACAATAAAGCATTTAATGTAGGTTAGTTGTGGTCCGAACACTGGTCCTGAAAAAATATACTGTATAATCTATCTAATTAAAAGTATAAGATATTGGCTCTATCAGCCTAACAAAAAAAATGAAAGCATAGTGGAGCTGTGCCAGAAGTATCCACATAAAATGGGTATAGGCTTATCGATAAAAAAGCAATCAGCAAAAGATATGGTCAAGAAAGGTCGGAGTAGAAGTTCTAAAAAGAGGCAAGATTGGAGTGTCAGGACCAGACTAAGACGCTCTCATTCCATGAAAGAGGGGCATAGCGTTTTGTTCCCCTTTACACTCAATAGATGTGGTCTTAGTCTCAAGTAACAACAAACAGTCGTGGAGGAGCGAGACACAGAAAATCACCCGCAACAATTTGAGACGGAAAGAGACACAACCTAAACCGAACATAGTGACACCTGTTAGGACCTCATCTTGAGAGTTCTTCTGATCAGCTATCAAATGTAGGTCTAACACTTCACGTCAACTCCAGACCTTCACTCTGCTTAATTTCTCCCAGAATAATGAGGAAATAGACCACAGCTGTCCATGAAACTGCTGGTGAGTGAATTGTCCAGTTACTTTTTAGCCTCTGAAAATGGGGGACTTTGTATAACAAAATGTCTGTAATTCTTTAATAGTTAATGTAAAAATACTTGAATTAATGTCAATACTTTAATCACATCTTGACAGCTTTTTCTGTTCTAATCCATTGTTGTTGGTGTACTGAGGCAAAATAACAAAAATTGTGTCACTGTCCACATATTTATGGATCTACAGTAAGTCTATAAGTTTTCCTCAAGGGTTATAATGTCATCTTTTGTGGATCTCAATAGAAAATGTGTTTGGAGCAACAGAAACATGCTCCCTGGACTGGATACAGTTCCACTGATTAAGCACAGTGAGCTGCGGATCAACGTTTCCCTGTAATTACCAGCACTTCAGTTCTGAAAGCTGTGTTATGAGGAGCATGAGAGCTGTCCCCACCTGATCATGCTTGCGAGATTGACAAAGTAATGATGTAATGAAGTAACAACACCTGTTATGTTGAGAACTTAATCTGTAAGCTATGCAGTAGAAACTCAGAGTATGACATCTTCTTTGGCCTCTTCCTTTAGCACTGGTGTTTCATCTTGTGAACAGAGCACTGTGATGATTCTCTCTGCTTCAGGAGTTCAGTATTATTTAAGTTCTGCACAGTATTCACTTGAGGGAACACTGCTCTCAGCTCAGCAAATCTATTCTAAGACTAAGAGGATGCGACTTCTCTGGAAGACGGATGACAGGGGTGCATATATCTACTGACATAACTATATTGAGGTTTTTTCCATTTTTTTCAACTTGAAGGATTCAGAAAATAATATGAGGTGTCCACAGCTCATCATTAGTGTTCAAAACATCTAATATCAGTAGAAAACGAACACAAAAGGCACATTTCACTACAAAAAATGGATTGATGGGGGCACTACTAATCTCATTTTTCATTAGATAAATAGGTGATGAAAGATTATACTTCTACTGCCAAGGTAGGGCAAAACAAAACTGACCCCCAAATCCCCCGTTCCACTTTGTAGACAAAATGACAAAGTGGCAATTGTCCTGCCTTCAAAATGCTATAGGGGGTCTTTGGGGGGAGGATTTTTGATAGAGTTTCCTCAATTATATTCAAAAAGGATTTTGTTCATTAGTAGTTATTACATTTTGGATTTTATTACATAAAAGTAAGGACTTAATGGTTGAAGTTTCATTGGCTCATTTTAAAGGTCATTATTATTATTAACACCACTATCAATTGAACTTTGATTCTGTTGTATGACAGAAACACTGACTGAACAAGACTAACATGTTGGAAGCAGTTTGTCTTTCAGGTTGTAACACCTGGAAAAGTCGTCCTAATATTGACTTGTGCCACATATATCACTGTAATCATTCTGTCTGTGCAATTCAGAGTGTCTGTAACTTGTATATTTTTTTATACTGTACCACTTACTCTCCACAAAATCATTTGGTGTTCTATAAAATTGTAAAAATAATACACATATAAATGAATAAGGTTCACAAATTGATTACTGATGTACACACAAATATTTGTTTTTTAAATATATACAATGGAAATACAAAAATATGTGTATTTAAAATAATTAGCAAAAAATATATTCATGTTGTGACTTTTATGTACAAACTGTTGAATCTGAATTTCCAAACTGCTTGAGGTTTGTGAACTTAGAGTCCACTGTCTCAGTAGGGTTCTTGTTTATGTAGGATATGATACTGAGGAGGGTTATTTATAGAATAGAATAAATGTAACACATCTAAAACCACAATTTGTAAAATATAGTTAAAGTATAATTTATTGCTAAAAGCAAAAATATTCGGAGCAGCATATCTCTAGAGTAACACTAACTGTTGTCCCTCCAACTGTCCACTGTAGTAATCTTAGACTGTAATTAGATTTGCTCATATCTCTGACAAATGTTTAGTTAGAAGTGGAGCTATTGGCCTCATATCACAGGGGGAGTCCCTATGGGCAGGAAACCATAACAGGCACAGAACACAGCCTCTGACACAGGTAACTCAGACGAAGATTTTAGGGGTGGCAGGACACAGCAGACGGAGAAAAGAGAGTTAAGGCACCAGAACAGTGAGATGGAGTTGGAAACGCATTAAATAGAAATGAATTATTTTTTTATTTTTTACTGTTGATTATTGGATTTCTTTTTGGCAAACGAGAGACGATTGTGGAAAATCAAAACAGCACAGTTTTGACCAATTCTACTTTGCTAGTGTCTTGTTTAAATGAAGTGTGATTTATGAAGAGATACTACTGAAATAAAGCCTATGGAATGGAGAGAATGGAGAAAGCGTTCCATTGTATTTTTCTGTCCAGTGTGGAAAAAGTGGTGTATAGCCATATCTTACAAATTGCAATTTTAAATGCACAATTAGTAAGATATAGCTATTTTTGAAATGTTATTTTTAAATAGGATTTAGAAGCCACCTGGCTGTGTTTTTACATGGATGGCAACAGCTCCGTTTTATTTATATAGCACCAATTGACAACAAAATTCATCCCATAATGCATGTCACGAAGAGCAGGTTTAAACCAAACTCTTTCCTACACTTCAAAATCAACCCTCTAGAGCCACTGTTTTATATGATGTTTTTTTCTGGGATACTGTAGAAACCCATAACCCATGACGAGGGTAAGGCTCAACACACACACACACACACACACACACACACACACACACACACACACACATATTCACCACCCTTGCATGAGAAACACTGTCTCTGTCTCAATTACAATGTTATTTAAGTATCCTTTTCCCCGACATTGAATAATAAATACATTTCATGCTCATCAATACACCTCCTTCAATTCTGCACCCCAGACCATCATTCCCAGTCTATGATAATACACAATATTATTGCATTGTATTGTACAGTATATATTGTATCTACTGCATAGACCGTATTTTTCTTTACAAAAGCTACAAAACCTCAGTGCAATTCCCCAATATCTCCATGGTAAAGTCATACAACCCCAGCTCCAAAAAAGTTCGAAGGCTGTGTACAACATTAATAAACCAGAATGTGATGATTTCCTAAACATCCAATCTTTAATGTTGTATCCTGTCACCTTTATAGATTTTTGGACATATATACTTATTCTGAATATTGTGCCTTATTATCATGTTTCAAACAGGACCAACAAAGGCCTGATGAAGTTTTGTAATGCTCGAACACTCCTGAAAGGAAAATTTGTTTGGTGCTGTAACAGGTGATAAAGGAGCAGCCTTGAAAGACTCAGTCCTTCACAAGTCCATCCTTACTTGTGAAGGAGTCTTTCACAAGTAAGGATGGACTAATTTCTTTTTCAGAAACGTCCCTGCCTGTGCACGCTCAGCTCGAAATGCTCCTGTCCCAGTTTTTGGACACATGTAAAAGGCATCTAGTTTAGAATAAGTATATATTCACAAAATAATTCCAAAAAGTTAAAAATCTTGTCCTTGTACTGTATTTAATAACATTTTGGTTAAAGGCTTCTCAATGACATCCTGTTGATGTTTACATTTTGCATAATGTCCTAACTTTTAGGGCTGTACTTTGTTTATGTTCACAAACAGATAATTGAGTAATTAATATTCTTACAACATATGAGCTGGTATTGAGTAAGTGTGGTGGGGGATTAAAGAGCCAGGCTTTCGATCTGTGGTATTGTACAGATTTACGTCCTGGACCTGCCCTATTGATATCAGATAGCAGACTGACTTTGCAGAATTGTAAAATGTCTGTCTAAACTTTTCTTTCCGAAAGCTTTTCACTGCGAGTACAGAGAATATGTGCTGCTTCCCCCTGCATGTTTTATAAACCCTCTCTCATGAAGTAACTGAATGCTCCTAAAACTGCCCTCTGGAATTTATGAATGTACAGCATAATAGAAACTTGGCACCCTTGCTTTTTACATGAATCAATGCCTCAGGATTTATTTTATCAGATTTATTGTGGTACATTGTCTGTGTGAAGCATACTAACCTGCAGATGGAGTGTATCTCGTGTGTGTCCTCGTCCTTGCGGGCACTGTCTGTCAGACTGTCTCCCAGAGCCATCAGACATTGAGCAAAACCCTTGTAGATGGAGTGACACCTTGTCACTGCAGCAGCAGGACATGGGCTCAACACTGAAAAACACACACACATGGAGAATGAACTGAAAGTTGAACATGCTGTGTAAAATTAAGTGAGAGATCTTTCAGAGCAATGGCACTGCATAATTTGGCAATCAATGTATTTCTACACCTAGCAGGGGAGATACCATGATCAACAAGGTGGTTCACCTACGGCGAGGCTTAGCCATTGCACTCAGGCTGTGCTGACCCCTGCGAATAACCCAAATGTGGGAATCTCTGCATAATATCTGTAAGTGGGGGACTGCGTTTGCACTCTGTCCTGTTTTTTTGGGGCGGCACAGTGGTTAGCACTGCTAACCAGTTCATCGCAGGGCTGACATATAGAGACACACAACCATCCACACCTACGGGCAATTTAGAGTGACCAATTAACCCACTAACCCCCCGTTTGCACAGTTTTGGACTGTGGGAAGAAGCCGGAGCACCCGAGAGAACCACGCAGACACAGAGAGAACATACCAACACACAGAAGCACCCTGACTTGGAATCGAACCCAGGACCTTCTTGCTGTGAGGCCACCGTGCTAACCACTGCACCAACCACTGCACCACTGTTTGTGTTGAGTAAAAGTCAGAGAGGAACCGTGGCTGGAGCCTAGCAGGTGAACAGGAGATGCTAATTAGGTCAAACCTCCCTCTCCCCCTCTCCCCAGAGACCTGCTCTTTAATATTTAATAAACAAGACCTTTTCTTAGAGTCTATTTGCTCAATAGCTGTTATTTTTTTGTTTTTTGTTTTTGCAGAAAACCTATTGATTTCAGACAGGGTGTTTCACAGGGCCCTGAAGATTATTGGCTTGACTCATCTCCATCAAGTTTTATTGATGACCTTAAGAGGCAATATGGCTTGAAAATGAGAAAAGAAGACAGTTTTAAGAGAAAAAGTGGTAAGGAGAAAATAAGCAGGAGTATGAGTAGAAATGACAAAGGAATCACTGAGAGAAAAGTTGGCTACTATTAGACCCGTTGCCACTGACAAAGAGTCTGCTTTTTGTGTATCATGCTGTATTATGATTATTTAATCCATGTCCAAATTGAGTTATGAAAAGCCAGTGGTTTCAGAGGCAATCAGGTGTTGGAACTGTTTTATATCCATTAGCCCTTTACCGCAGCAGCTCATCACATGCACAAACCAAACATGGCAAGACTATGAACTAAGAATTTGTGAAGAGATTGTTTTCCAAACAGCTTTACATAGAATCATATACTCTTGTTTTAACATTTTTTACGTGACTTAAAGATGTGCATTAATTAGTAAGATTTAGATGTTGGTTTTAGAGAACCAGATTTATTGTTTGTCTCTGCATCCAGTTTTAATGCCGAGTTATGCTATGTCCTTATTCTTGTGCTGGATGTTGTTTTACCAGAGATTTTGCCAAACTCGAGTATAGGAAATTAGGGTAAACCAAACCCATTACAAAATGGTGACATTTTAATGAAATATATTATTATTAAATACAAAAGGCTGCCATTAATAAAATGTCTTTTTTTTTTCCATGAATAACCTCAGAACTACTGCATATATCAACACAAATGAAAAACCAAGTTTAGGTTTTGAGGGTCAAGTAATTTAAATATCACAATAACTTTTGGTTGAAATGTATTTCTTTCAGGTTGATGTTGGACTGATTGGTCAACTTTTGTGAACATTTGCACGCTCAGATTGGTCTGCTT
>KV751352.1:3665777-3705779 GCA_001698575.1 Mola mola
CCTGTAATTCATTAATCAGGTTTTTGATTTACTGAAAGAATTACTAGCTTAGCAAAACTAACCTGAGGTTTATTGTAAGAACAATTTTTTTAGTAGTAAGAAACAAAACAAAACAAAACAAAAAAACACCAGCTGAACATCAGACGCTGCAGCATTAATAAAGTTAAACTGAAGACATCAACTGTGCTTAGTCTGCTTTATCTGATAAACCCTTCCTGCTCGCCATCTTTTTGAGGTAACAGCTTTCCATTGTAGAAGACATACGTTAATAACATGACACTGCATCCTCTCATTAATTTATTCACATACACACGTAAGATGCTTTCATTGTAAGTAATTCATTAACAATTAATGCCACCAAGGAGGTTATGTTTTCATGTTTTCAGGTTGTTTGATTGGTTGGTTTGTTAGCAGGATTATGGTATGAATAGATTTCAACTTGGTGGGAGGATGGGAAATGAGCCAAGGAAGAACCAACTAAATTTTGGTGCAAGAGGGCAGTGTTGGGCCTTGGCGGAGGTTTGTGTTCTCTCAGTGCTTTTAGTTTTCATTATATTCACAAAATGCATATCGTATAGGTTATGACGCAGTTGAACAATGAACTGTGCATGAATATTTCCAGCTAATTATCATATTTAAATTGGATGCAGCTGGAAAGTCAAGGCAGGGAAGCACATCTGTTTAACTGGTAGGAATCTATTGTTGTTGGTTTGGCTCTGAACTAATGTGTCTTCAATGCTTGATTAAACCTTGTCAACCTGAGGCTGAGGTGATCACAGGATCTAACAAAGCAGCATGATTTAGTTGGGATAACTCAGTGTTTAAACTTGGTGGCCTCTTAGCAAAAAGGATCCCATGGTATATCGACTTGGCTCTACTGTGTTTGACCAACATTTTGAAAAACAACTATCTCCAAAAAGCCTTTTTTTCAGGATCATGAAACTGAAACTGAAACTTTCAGTGACTTAAACTGTTTCTCATAACCTATTTTACAAAATAAAACAGTAGCAATGTAATTAGATATATTTAAGATCAAAAATAAAAACTTGTGATTTGGACAGTCATCAGGGTGATTATCAGCCTCATTTCTACCCAACGTTGCCAGCTTCTAGGGAAGAATGAAGATTTTCTACACTGTAGAAAGCCAAACTCTTCAAAAGTTGAGATACTTGTTTTTTCGTCAAATAGGGATTATTTTCAAAATAAAAGTAAACACAACTATAACTGATGTAGAATGTATTTGGTCATAAACAAGTGTTAGCAAAATTCAAAGTTTCATCCCGTTATGATGCTAGATGATACTAAATATAAAAGGAGCAACAAAGTTTACAATTTCTCCTGAGGGAAATGTAAATGTCTGTGCCAAAGTTAATGGAAATCATTCCAACATTTAGTGAGACCCTTTACCAAAAAAAAAGTACAGTTATGTGATACAAAATGTCAAAGGATCAGCAAGGTTGTTAGTATACTGTATTTGGAACCACAAATGGTTCTGCAAAATCTTATGCACTTTTGTTCAATAGATTTCTTTATTTTTCAGGGGACAACTGGGTAACTGGCTCCAGAGAAGAATCAGGAAATCACCTAAATAAGTAGGGCTCATCCTCTGGAGGCCATGCTTTGCACCAAATTTAATGGCAGTCCATTACTAGAATAAGGAAAACCAAAAGCATCTCAGCATCATGGTGACACGACAGGTAAAGTTATTCCTTGAACAGTTATGAGAAAGGACTGTACAAACCTCTAGTCCTTCCCAGAGTTTCAAATATTTCTGTCTGGTCCTTTGATGTCTCATTCCTTTACCCTGTAGTGTCTATCTAAGACACTCTACCTTCACTCAGAAGGGGTCCACATGTGAAATGTCACCGATCAGTCCCTTTCCCTAAGGGCAGGCTTAAGAAGGTATCAAAGTCTTCAAACTACAACTTAGGAACACCAAAGCCGGTTAGATCCATGCAGCTGAAATTGTGCAGGTAAAGCTCCTAAACATTTTCCTTTAAAGCGGCTATTAGTCATATATGTACTGTTAGGGGCTCACGCTGATTCCAGCGTAGTGAATATTAGAATGGGTCCAATTCTGCATGAAAGGATAATCAGGTAAAGAAAATAAATCACTGAAGTGGTTCCAAGACAACAAGTTTACAGGAATTTAAACAACAAGTTTAAATAGTATGGCTCCACAGAAAATTATGAATTATTAATCTTTCAAGGTTATTGCAGATGTGCGCTTACTGGACTGATTTTAATTGGACAGAGCTGCAAATGGCTCATTTGCAGCTCTGTAGTTGAAATATCGCTACGTTTCAAATATTGCTTTCTGCCATGGAGAAATAAGTTAGCAAAGACAAAGAGACTGAAAATGAGGACATACTAAGTAGAAACAAATAAGGGGTTAGAGGAAAAAACCTGAAACTCCTAATGCTTATTAGTAGTTTAAATCCTACTGCATGGGACAGGAGCACTGAGGGAAGCAGGCAGATCAGGCATGGAACAACTGATCAACTGCTTCTCAACCTACCTTGATTAATATTTAATAGCTGAACTAAGACTGAGCCCAGGGAGTAAGAGAGTAATGTGAGTAGAGGTGTAGGTGGATGGATGGATTGATATGGACAAGAGAGATCTCCAGGCTTTGCAGACTTCATTGTGATCAGAGAGATAAAGAGGATAAAAAGAGATTAAAAAAAAAACTATAGAAAAGCATTTTTTTGATCTGCTGAATTTTTGAGAACTATTGATGCAAGTAAGAAGAAGAAGTCTCACTGCACCCAGCATAATGTGATATAATATCAATATGACAAATGTTAAAGGATAAGACAGTTGTTATTCAATATTTTTCGTAAAGTCAATAAATCCAGTGCAAAGTTTGCTCTGGCTGTCACAGCTCCCCCAGTTCATTTGCTCTTACTTAGGATGCAAATCAAAAAACTGGGTTTTCTCAAAGCTGTTACTCTAAACAGAACACAGTCATTATTTCGGGCTCTGCTTCCCTCTGTACTATCTCCGCTTGAGGGCAAGTTACTGAAAAAAAAATCAAAATTTCAGGTACTTTTTGCAAAAAGAATTTCAACACTTAGAAAATGGCAATACTTCTAGTGCAACATTTAATGTTGTGTGCTACAATACTGAGTATTTACATCAGCAGAGGTGCCGTAATTGTGTGGACAGTGCCCATATCAGCGTGGCTCATTACTATGTTGGATTGTTCATGGGTCAAAGCTTTTTAATACAATGACATTTTTTTTTTTTTTATACAGGATCTAAACATTGTTGGTTTAGTGGGATTTGTTGACTGTAAAAACAATTTTTGCAAATTATCTATTCAACTTCTGCCTGTTCAGTTACCAGCCAATTACTGACACATCCTAAAAGAAAACATGATATGATTGTTATATGCTTGGTATACTCTCTCTTGGATGTCATGAGATTAACCGTGTGTGTGTGTGTGTGTGTGTGCGTGCATGTTTGTGAGTGTTTTCATAACGAAATAAATATAGTACATCAATGTGGCATGCATCTTCATCATCATCATCTTCAAGATATAAAAAAACTGCATCAACCACCTTTGGTAAGCAATATGCAGTGACAAAATTTTCCGTGGTATATATTGTTTTGAGAGATTTAACACATTTGTTGTCCTTGTTGTCCACACATATTAAGATTATTTGGGAAACTCTTTTTGAGTCTTTTATTTGTACTCCCAGAGATGGCAGATGGCTCCCCTCTTCTCACACATTCCACCAGCACTCTGAAATTCATTTCCATTTATTAAACCACCACATCCATAAATCTCCCTTTAGGTCTTTCTCTTTGACGCCTGCCTGATAGCTCCATCGTGAACATCCTTCTACAGATATATTTGCTGTCCCTCCTCTGCAAATGTACAAACTATCTCAATCTGGCCTGTCTAACTTTTTCTCAAAAACGTCTGACTTGTGCTGTCACTCTGATGTGCCTGTTCCTAATCCGGTCCATACTCGTCACTCCCTAAGAGAATCTCAACATTTTTAACTCTGAGTTAAAGGTGTTGACTACTCTGACTGTGACTGACTTCCATTCCTCTTCTTTCCAGCAAATACCTTCACCACTCCAGGTTTTCTTCCATCTGCTGTATGCTCTCACTACAGATCACAGTGTCATCTGCAAACATCATCGTCCATGGAAATTCCTAACTGACCTCATCTGTCAGTCTGTCCCTCACCATAGCATACAAGAAGGGGCTCAGGGCTGATCCTTGATGCAGTCCCGCCTCAACCTTGAAGCCATTCATTACTCGCACAGCGCACCTCTCCACTCTCATACAAATCCTACACTATAACATACTTCTCTGGCACCCTGTCATAAGCTTTCTCTAGATCCACAAAGACAAAATATAACTGTTTCTGATCGTCTATATACTTCTCCACAAGCATTTTCATAGCAAACTGACGTCTCGAGCGCTCTTTCTTGGCATGAAACAGTACCACGGATCACAAATCATTGTTTCTTCTCTTAGCCACACTTCCCAAATCTTCATTTGTGTGCCTCATCAGCTTTATCCCTCTGTAGTTGCTACAACTCTGTACATAACACTTGTTCTTAAAGACTGGCACCAGTTTGCTTTTCCTCCATTCTTCAGGCATCTTCTCACTGTCCAAGATCATGTTGAACAGTTTTGTCAAAAAGTTCACTGCCCTCTCTCATACACACTTCCATACCTCTACTTGTATGTCATCAGGACTAACTGCCTTTTCATTCTTCATCCTCTTCAAAGCTTTTCTCACCTCATCTTTACTAATCATTCCAACTTCCTGTTCCACAGTTTCCACCTCCTCCACCTTTCTTTCCCTCTCATTTTCAGCTTCTCAATGTACTCCTTCCATCTTCTCAGCAAACTCTCCTCACTTATTAGTACATTTTCATCACCCTAACCAAACCCCTCCCTACCTGTCTCCCTGATCACTGTTGCTGTAGTTACACAGTCATCTGGCAGTTCTTCACGACCACCCATGGCCAGTTTCAAACTCTTCCTGAAGTTCCCACAGTAGTCTTTCTTTTTTAAGTTTCCACCATTTGATCCTGTGGTCCGCCTTTGCTCTCTTCCTCCTCCTCACCGCCAGAGTCATCCTACGCACTATTATCCAATGCTGTTTGGCTACACTCTCGCCTGTCACTACCTTGCAGTCTCCAATCTCTTTCAGATTACATTGTCTACACAAAATGTTGTCCATCTGCATGCTCCTGCCTCTGCTCATATATGTCACCCTGTGTTCTCTCTTTAGGAAATAGGCATTCACCACAGCCATTTCCATTCTTCTTGAAAAAATCCACTATCATCTGTCTTTCCAGGTTCCTTTCCTTGACACAAAACCTGCCCATCACTTCCGCTTCACGTCTGTTCCCGTCACAAACATGCCCATTGAAGTCTGTTCCAATCACCACTCTCTCCTCCCTGGGAATTCCCGTTAACACTTCACCAAACTCACTCCAGAATTTCTCTTTTTTTTTCTCTTCCATCTCACAGCCAACTTGTGGGAAATAACCACAGATAACATTTATCATCATGCCTTCAATTTCAAGCTTCACACTCATGACCCTGTCCGACACTCTGTTCACCTTTACAATATTCATTGCATACACCTTCTTCAGGATCACGCCTACTCCATTTCTCTTTGTATCCACACCATGATAGTACAGTTTGAACCCTGCTCCAATTATTCCAGTCTTGGTGCCCTTCCACGTGGTCTCTTGCACACACATCTAGCTTTCTTCTCTGCATTATGTCAGCCAGCTCTTTACCTTTGCCTGTTCTCGTTCACTTAGACACTTAGAGTTCCTACTCTCAATCCTACACTCTTGACTTTCCTCTGCTCTTAATTTCTCCGAACCCATTTCCTTCCTCTTGTTTTTTGACTAACAGTAGCCCAATTTCCGCCGGTACTCTGTTTGTCAACAGCAACTGTGGAGGTAATTGCTAACCCGGACCCGAACCAATTGGGTGTGAAATTAATTTTCAAGATTCGCGTGATGATTTGGCTCAATTTTTAAGCCAGATACTCTTCCTGATGCAACCCTCACCCTTTATCCGGGTTTGAGACGCTGGTGTGTGACCCCCTAGTGGCTGGTTTACTCTATATCTCATAAAGGTATTAATCATAGTTTCAGAATTATTCTCTAATCATACTAGAACAATTTTAATTTGTTTAAACAGTCATCAGTGATCCACTTAATATTTTAAATGGACTTAATTGCATCATTGATAGTGGACATACAATTTCAGCAATTCTCTGCAATGGTGTCTGGTTATTTACAAGTCTCAAGTCTCCTGATCATGTCCCAATCAGTGGATAAATAACTGACAGGATGGTTTTGTACATTTCAAAATATCAGTTTACCCTAATCAAAGGTATTTTTTCATCACTTTAAGTTGAAATCAGGATTATCCACAGGTAAATAATCATCTTGGCACTATTGATGTGCATGTATCAGTCTGATACAGTAAAGGGAAATCAAGAAGCTTATCATTTATTCTTTTGACTCGGTAATCCTCTGATTGGAAGATTGGTAGTTCAATTCCCGATCACTGCAGTCAGCGGGTCATAGTTCTCTTGAGCAAGACACTGAACACGAAATTGCTTCCATGTGTACGAAAGTGCATGAATGTGATGGACGACTGGAGTGAGAAGACTTGAATAGCACCACATAAATGAATGTCCATTAATAATGAATTCCCAGCATATTTTTTTTGTTTCTGCATAACACTGCACTCTCAAAATTATATCATTAAATGTTTTTTCCATATGTTATTTTGCAGCTCAATGCTGAGAGTTGCTAGAGAAGAATGTGTACATTCTGTATACTGTAGAAAGTCAAAATCGAGAAAAGTGGAGATACGTGATTTTCATTGAATATCAACAATATCTTTACTTAGCCTTCATGCTCCTATTTACGTTTATAATGAGATATAACATAATTTGTTTCCCACTTATTATACGCTCAGTTGTAATAGGATAAATGTATTGCAACCAATTGAATCTTGCAGAAACATGCTGATTGCATGTTGCTCTTTCTGCTGTCTGTTTTCATACATGCAGAGCCCAATGAGAAAAAAGTTTGAAAAGTTGATCCTTGTAATGTCTGTCTGCTAGATCCAAACTGCTACTTGCGATACAACACAACTGTGAGGGGGAAGGCTGATTGTGTTCTTTTCATGCTGATTACTAATTGTAATTATAACATGCAGGAACTCTAAGTCTGTCTGTGATCCCTTGCAACCTTAAGAAATCCACCTAGCCAGCAACAAGAGGCCTCTTGTTGAATCATAATTGTCTTGGTACCTTAACACACTGCCAGATGTCAGGGAGGGCAGGTGAAAAACCGTCCTGGAGACGGCTCCCTTGGTTGAGAGGAGAGCTCTATGGGTATCACCACAGGGAATTCTGAGGCAACAGATGCTGGCGTAGTTCTTTTATGAAGCTGAGGTCACTGACACCAAGGAGATGTTGTCGTTGTCATCAGAGGATGATCCCATCATTTCCTTGAGGGTAATGGGAATCTGTGGCAGCAGGTTGTGCGGTTCTTGACAATTTCAATTCCTATTGAAATTTAATGTGTCCATATTTCCACATTTCCTGTATATAAGTCAGCCTTTTTACCAATACCAACAAGAAAGATCATCAACATCATGGTTATTCTTTAGGGGCTACAACTTAAAAGTAAAGCTTTGACACAAACATTTTAGTTGTTTTAAAGGTCAACTCCATCTGTGTTCTTATAGGTTTTTAAAATTAAACTTCAAGGTCGAGATGTTTCCCTACTTTCCACCTACTTCTCTATATGTGGTCCATAGTGTCTATAAACTTAAATTTGCATTGGCAGCACCACTACTTTATTGACTGAAAGCAGTACTGAAGTCCACATTAAATGGAAGAGCCACTGCTTTTGGCACATTTACATTTATTTATGTGATTGGCAATAGCAATAGTGTCTAACTACCCACCTCAGCCCAACCTGGAACCCTCAATGAACACAGTCAAATAAATATCAAAGGTGCTATATGCAAGATTTTCTACCTTAATATAGCATCCAAAAACTATGTGCTATATAAATATATAGAGGAGTATTGGCATCCTGAGCGCAGGCTGCTGCCACACTCCCCCTGTGTTCGTTGACCGTTGATCTGAGCTTTTCAGTTCTCTGTTTCGGTAGCCTCCCCATGAAAATGTTGGACTCTCCCCAGCATTTAAAATCGGGAGTTTAGGGCATGACCGCTAACAGAGTTTGAACAAGGAGTCTCAACATCTCAAAATCTCTTTGACCAGAGAAAACTTTTTCTTTGACTAAAAAGGCTTCAGTCAAAGAGAGGCAGATTTACAGAGTCAACATTAGTTTAGCGTTTTCAAGATGGAGGGCCCTACGAGATGCTAAAGGATTCTAACCAGACTTAAAGCTGGCTCCTCTTCTATTCGATGTAAGTAGCAGTGAGCGATACATCGAATATATTCAATATGCCCCTGGCTTGTTGTACGTGAGATACAGTAAATGACTATATCATGACCACTGAGAACAAATTGTGATGTGAACATTCCAACTCTCTGCATGAAATTCACTTTGAAGTTCTGCTTCTCTCACTCTCTCCTGTTGTGCTCTCACTGCCGACTGCTTACCCCCCTTTTATATTAGGAGGAGTGGCGAGAGGAGAGCCTAAGAGAGTGGTAAAAGTCAAGAACCAATGCAAATTTTCAGCGAATCACCGGGGTCAAGTTGGACATGTGGATGAAGATATGTGTGATGTGACAGTCACTCACGGTGACATTGAGAGTAACGTTGTCAGTAGCTTTGCAGCTATTAAACAGTGCCATACATGATGTGTCTCTGAGGAAACACATTGAAAACTGCAGAGGCACAGCAGCTGCTGTGACAACCCAAGAACACGTGACACTGGTCGAGTCATTGGACTTAAATGATCGGGTCTCGGAGGGTGCAGGTTTGACAGATAGTTCTAGATAACAGGTCGGTTCTGGTACTGAGCTTTATGGTTGTTTGAGGGGGTGTTGGTTTTTAAAACTTGACCCATGCATGATTGACTGTCAGTGGTTTAGATTTGTATTGTTGTACTCTCCTCTCCCTTCCGGGTCAGGAGTGGGGTACAATGTCTCCTACACTGCTCTCTCTCGCTACCCAAAACCCCCTGCCCGCTTTCGTATATCTGGGTCGGGGCTTTGCGGTGGTGGGGGTCGTCGGGGGTCGTGTGGAGCACCCGGAGACACGGAAATAAAAGCAACAAAAAAAACAATGAAAAGGCCTGCATTCAAAACTTATGACTATTATTAGCAGTGGATCACCCGGCTCATGCGGCTCAGAACGCAGAGTGTTTTAGTAGGAAACAACTGGACTTCTTATCGTGTTTGAAGACGTTTCGCCTCTCATCCGAAAGGCTTCTTCAGTTCTGAGGTTCAGTGTGGGAAACCCAGGTATTTAACCCTGAGTGGGTAGAGACAATCACCAATCACCAACAACAAAGATGTGTTTTGAAACCAACAGCCTCCTTTGTTGGTGAGACAATCACCAACAAAGAGGACGTGTTATGAGACTAACCGCCTCTTTGTTGGTGAGACAATCACCAACAAGGAGGACGTGTTTAGAAAACAACAGCCTCGTCTGCGGTCGTCTGGCTAGGCATCGTGTGAGTCGTTAAGGTCACAAGAGCCCGGGTGTGAATCACTTGAGAGTGTTTGCCCCTCACCCTTGGTTCCGTGTGACACCTTGGGTTCACATGGCCCCAGGTGCGTGTGGGGGTTAAACCGCCTGGGGAGGGCTCCCAAGACAGCATTGTAGGTAGCAGACAAATGGTGTCTTAGTCCACCACCCCTGTTAAGAGAGGGTTTCTCCAAGTGGACAAAGATGGCCTCTTTTACTCCTCTTTCAAACCATCTGTCCTCTCTGTCCAGAACGTGGCCATTGGAGTCCTCAAAGGAGTGATCTTTCTCCTTAAGATGCAGATCTACAGCTGAGTCCTGTCCCGATGAGGAGGCTCTCCTGTGTTGTGCCATGCGTCTGTGGAGGGGCTGTTTGGTTTCACCTATATAAAGGTCAGAGCACTCCTCTGTGCATTGAACGGCATACACAACATTGCTGAGCTTATGCCTGGGTGTTTTATCCTTGGGGTGGACCAGTCGCTGTCTTAAGGTCTGGCCCGGTTTGAAATTGACTGGAATTTTGTGTTTTTGAAAGATTCTTCTGAATTTTTCTGATAGACCTGCAACATATGGGATAACTACGTTCTTCCGTTTTTCCCTTTCTGCCTCAGGTGGTTCTTTGTGGCGCCTTTTGGACGATTTGACAAAGGTCCACTTAGGGTAGCCGCATGTCTGGAGTGCTGTCTTGATGTGTTTCAATTCCTTTTGTTTTCCCTCTGTGCTGGAGGGAACCTTCTGGGCCCGGTCATGCAGTGTCCGGATTACCCCCAGTTTGTGCTCCAGTGGGTGGTGGGAGTCAAATAAGAGGTACTGGTCTGTGTGTGTGGGCTTCCTGTAGACCTCGATGCTGAGGTTACCATCTTTATCAAGAGACACCGCACAATCCAGGAAGGGCAAAATGTTATCTCTCGTATCCTCCCTGGTGAACTTGATGTTCTTGTCCACCGCATTTATGTGTCGCGTGAAAGCCTCCAATTCTTGGGTTTTGATTTTGACCCATGTGTCATCCACATATCTGAACCAGTGGCTGGGAGCTGTTCCTGTGAAGGAGTTCAGGGCCCTCTCCTCCACCTCCTCCATGTAGAGGTTCGCCACGATAGGAGACACTGGAGAACCCATGGCACAGCCGTGTTTCTGTCTGTAAAAAACTTCATCGTATTTGAAGTATGTCGTGGAAAGGCAAAGGTGCAGAAGGTTGCAAATTTGGTCAGGGTTGAGGTTAGTTCTGGTATCTAGGGAGCTGTCTTGTTGTAGGCGTTTCCTAACTGTCTCTACTGCCTCACTGGTCGGTATGCAAGTGAAAAGAGAAGTGACATCGAAGGAGACCATGGTTTCATCCGGTGGTAGAGTAAGGTTCTGTATCTTCTTCGTGAAATCTATGGAGTTTTGGATGTGGCGTGGTGTGTTCCCCACCAAAGTGGACAAGATGCCAGAGAGGTGTTTGGCGATGTTGTAGGTCACCGAATTGATGCTGCTGACGATGGGTCTGAGTGGTGCTCCTTCCTTGTGGATCTTGGGGAGACCATAGATGCATGGAATGGCCTCTCCAGGGTACAGACGGTAATAGGTAGGGCGGTCAATGATGTGGTCTTTTTCCAGTTTCTGTAGGTGTTCTATCACCTTCTTCTTGTAGCTGCTGGTGGGGTCCCTTTTTAAGATCTCATAAGTTTCATGGTCACTGAGCAGTGAGGTTATCTTTGTGTGGTAATCTGATGTGTTTAGGATGACAGTGCATCTCCCTTTGTCGGCTGGAAGGATGGTGATGCTTGGATCCTTGCCCAGTGTGGAAATCGCCCTCCTTTCTTCAATGGTGATATTAGAGGGAGGTATTTTTGCACTGGCGAGGGTGGCCGACACTTTAAGTCGGATCTGTTCAGCTTCAGAGGAGTTCAGCTTGTTGTTCTTAATTGCTGACTCTGTAGCTGTGATGAGATCCACTATAGGTAGTTGTCGTGGAGAGATTGCGAAATTCAGGCCTTTTGCCAGCACATCTCTTTCCGGTTTCGTGAGGGACCTGTGAGATAGGTTCTTCACCCATTTGTCCTGGACGTCTGTTGATGTGGCTTCATTGTGTTTGGCTTCTAGGTGTGTTGGTCTGGTCTCTGTTCTGTAGGCTTTGTTCAGTAAAGATTGGAATTTGTGAGTCTGCCGTTTCTTGCTTGTGTTGTCACGTCCTCCTTGTTGGTGATTGTCTCACCAACAAAGAGGCGGTTAGTCTCATAACACGTCCTCTTTGTTGGTGATTGTCTCACCAACAAAGGAGGCTGTTGGTTTCAAAACACATCTTTGTTGTTGGTGATTGGTGATTGTCTCTACCCACTCAGGGTTAAATACCTGGGTTTCCCACACTGAACCTCAGAACTGAAGAAGCCTTTCGGATGAGAGGCGAAACGTCTTCAAACAAGATAAGAAGTCCAGTTGTTTCCTACTAAAACACTCCGAGATCAAGATGACCTGGATGACTGAGAACCTTCACGGACATAAAGAACGCAGCTAGCTACGAGAACGAATGTGAATTGCAGAACACATTGATCATTGACAAAACTAAATACATTTGCTTGCCTGCCAGGAATTGTGTCCCTCACCAGGAGTTAGGTCATTTCAGCGGGAGTAGCAAAGCCCTCGGTTGTGTTTACTGAGCACTAATAACACTAATACCTCCCAGAAGGAGTCACGGACTACCAACACACAATTGGCCCAGCAAAGCTGCCACTGTGGGGAAAGAGGTCCGGTCATGGTGCCAGGGTTTTGTCCCTGGCACTGAAATGCATCAAATCCAATGTAGGAAGCAATTCTTGGCAGGGATTCATGGTGGATTCATTTAGGCATGTTACCAAACTACTGCAGTTCTTACCAGTACAGCGAGATTATTTTGCAAATGTTGTCTTACTGTAGCATATCATGGATCTTGATAGATTTAGCTATACTAGTGGGAGCTAATGGTAGTGGCTGGATTAGTTTATTGTTTGCTCTGGTGAAAGGTAACACAATGCTCGTGCACTAAAATGCAGTACTGATTTCGCAAGCTTTGCTGTGGTGGTTAGTTCACACAAAGCTTTCCCCCCACGTGGGATTTTATACTTCTGAATTAAATATATGATGAGAGAACCGTGTAGGTTATGTGGCAACGTTGTAGCCTGACGTGCACCTTGTAAAAAAAATTAACCACACATTGCGGCGATGCAGACCACAACAGCTGTGGTCTGTCTGCTTGGTCACTATGAATTTTTATTTAACTTCCTGCTTCTGTGAGCCTAACATTGACCAAATTGAAGAAAAGTTGCCTCAAGCAGTCTGCAAATATGTTGATTTGGATGCCCCTTAATTACAGCATTAAAAAAAAACCTAGATGGATGCAAATGAAAAAAAAAAAAAATGAAAAGAAATTTATAGTCTTTAAGGGCATGAAGAGAGGGACAAACCTCCATGTAATGTTTTCATTAAAAGTAAGCTTTTTTCATCATTTATTAATGATACACTGCATTTCATTATTTATAATGACGGGAACAATTACACTAAGAAAGTGTCCTAGCACAAAATGGAACTCTGGCATCAGTTCAGTAAGGAAGACTATTTTGCATGCTCAACCATAATGATTCCTCTTCTCTTGCATGTCTTTCATATCACCTCTAATTTGGTCTGGCACTGTCATTTCCTCATCACCTGTTCTCACCATTTCATTTCATCTACCCCATAGAACAGCACCACACTCTCACTGTTTGCTATCATCTTGATAAGGTCTCTCAATTTGACCAGTTTCCCCAAGCTGCTGTGTGCACCTCTTCACCTCCCCATCTCCACCCAGTCCTAGCAGTTCCACCAGCTCCATCATTTACACTCTCAGCTACCACCACCACCAATGTCTGGACGCCATAAATGTAAATGTCCTGTATTTATAGAGCACTTTTCTAGTCATTTTGACCACTCAGAGCACTTTTACACTCATTCACCCATTCACACACACATTCATACACTGGTGGAAGTTACTACTTCACAGGGTGCCACCTTTTCATCAGGAGCGTTAACATTTACACACACTCATACACTCGAACATTGATAGCGGAGCATCAGGAGTAATTTGGGGCTCAGTGTCTTGGCTCAAGGGATCTATATTGCGGTATTTCAAGAAAGACACCCGTCACTCTCAATAATCACCCTGTAAAGTCCAAGCACCACTCCCATTCCAAAAGTAAATCTTTATCTCTTCTATATTCATGGCTCTCCTGATTGACCTAGGATATTTTGATGCAGTTGCTGACCAACTCAGACCAGTTGTGGGAAGTAACAGGGGACAATACTTTGTTACTGTGTTTCATGTAATTGTATTTTACTTGAAAATGCATTTTTCTGATCATTTTTTACGTTTACTACTTACATTTGAACACAAATATTTTTACTTTCTATTCCTTACATTTTCAAAACAGGTTCATTACTTCTATTTTAATGGGGGAAAATTATGGTTTTTGTATTATTGCTTTTGTATTTCCATCATTAAACACCGCCTTCCCAGCCTACCTGTGTTTAGCTTATCAGGGCATACAATGCACTGAAGATGTAGTCATACATGTAATGACATGTAAGACATTATGTGACAAGAACATTATTCTATAGGGAGACTTGAATGGAGGAAAGGCATACAATCTGCAGTGACTGAGTCCCCCGCATGGTTGCAACAGAATAAGACTGCGTTTCCACTAAAGACAGAGAAGTTTCCAAGACCCAAGAAACTCAAAAGCAATGGCCTTATTTAAGAGAGCTGTTTGAAATCGTTGGCTTGATTGACCTTGGCAAGATTGATTCTTGGGGAATGTGATGCATCCAGTGCCGACCGAAAATACACAAGTCTTTAGTATTCAAGAATTCCCCGTCAAAACTGAAAGAAACACTTTCAGGTATTTGCTGCTTATTGATAGCCAAGCCTGCCTATTTTAGAATTTTAATAACATAATTGTTGATTTACAACGGTTGTAATGCATCTAAAATTAGCAACTGTAATGCTGGAAACCTGTTGTTTGATAGTTTAGCTGTAAAGCTATCAAACCATGATTACAAAGGTTAAGGGTAATAGATAATCTAAACGTGTATGAGGTAAGTGTGGATTAACATTTCTTATTATATGATCTATTAAGTGTGAACTAATTAAAGTCATACTGACTTAATTTGTTAATGGTAAGCAACAAGAATTCATGTATAATCAAGAGTTGATGATACACCCCTGCATCAAACTTTCATTTTTCAAGCATTACTTTAGTACTGTACATGATTATTACCTTTACTGTTCAAGTGTTACCAAATATCAAAATCAAATTCCAATTTCTCATTTCTTAATCAAAGTATTATCAAAGGCAATGTTTATGGGAGACAACTTTGTTTTTCATTTCACAGGCCTTGACTACATCAGAAGCCATCTGAAGGAGCAACCTGTGGTGCGTGCAAGTGATACTACCAATTCTTCAGAGGAGAAATACTTCTTTTCCACTGTCTAAAGGTGAAATGCTTAGGAAAACACCAAGCAGCTAGAGTCCTATGTGGCCTGCCCAACCAATACCATAGATGTTGGCAAATCTTTCCCAGCAATGTGCAATTTGCCACTGAAGCTCAGCACGCCTCTTTATGCCTCAGCAGCCCACGAGACACTTTTTTATCAATGCAGGACTTTCAGACCCAAAAGAGCACTCATTTATTAAAAAAAAGTTGAGAACCAGCTTCTGCTGAGGCTAAACAAACGATTTTAGTAGTCAAGGTGATATGAGTCAACTCTTAAAAAAAAGAATGCAGACCTGAGTGTTCTTTCATAAAAGTGGTTCTTTCAAGTTCTGTTGCTAAAATGGAAAACAGTTGTGTACAGTGGTGTGAAGGGATTTGTTTTGATTTTAAGTTTTGAAAGATACTGATTTTGTGTTTGATAGTTGCAAATATCTATACAGAATATGTATTGATGGGTATGATAGGCAGCCCCAACAGGACATGACCCCAGGAGTTATCTAAACACTCAAGACAAATACAGCAGACCGCAGCAGAAATAGAACAGTGTGCACTTACTCTGGTGATCCCTATATTTGTGAAGTTTAATTGGTTAAAAGGGCATTTTTCATTCCAGCTCACCTAGCTTTGTGAAAGTACCGTGGGAGCTCGGTTTTGAACTCTGAAAGTGAGATGTCAAACTGTCTCTGTGAACCTTTGCCTATTTTTGTGCTATGGTTTGTTTCAACTCAGGAGTTGTTTACATTTATGCATGCAATGGAAAATCATCAAAGTTCTTCTTTTCCCCTCTACTCCACTTTCAAAGTAGCATCCTGTGTGGAGCTTCAAAAATATTATGATACCCCGCTGACAACATAGTTTACTGAGCAGGCAGGGGGCTGCTGTCATGTTAGACACTGAAACATCCAAAACAGAGCATGGACTCACAGTCTCCATAATGCATTCAAGATCGCATCCAGACACTATGACACCCAGTGCACATGCACACACACACACACACACACACACAAACACACACAATGTACTGATCTATTCATGAGTCTAGTAATCCAGAGGCTGCATGCTGACTTGACTGAAATGCTGCTGATGCTCACCTCACCTGACAAACATGTGCGCACACACATACGGAGCACTGTCTCAAGGGAACACATTCAAACTGATTAGACCTGCAGCTATTTTTCTTCGTCAATCCATCCTTGGTGCATAGGGTTTCATAGAACCCTGATCTCCTCTACACACACAAACACACTCAAACATGCACCTGTGTGTATGATATCCTTGTTAGGACATTGCACTGACTTCCATTCAGTGTGGACAGCCTAACCCTGACCCTAACCTCATCAGGACCCCAGATATAACTGGCTCTGACAAGGTCTGAGCCAGATAACAAACACACACACACACACACACACACACACACACATAGAGCAGTGCATGTTTTCATGTGCATCATGCTATGGAAACTTCAGCCTCTGACGTGCCTCTTCTTCAAAACAGACTGTATTTAACAGGCCTCAATGTGTGACAAACAACATCCCACTGAGACCATGGAGACTATTTACTTCTATTACATCTGTGTGTATGCGTTTGTCTGCATGTTTATAGGCATCATATGTAGAATTTTTCTCAAACAATTTACTTAAAAACAAAAAGAGGATATTATAGTTAGTATTTTTTGCATATTAAGCTGTGTGTTTTGCTCCAGGTGCCTGTGGGCCTGTGTATTCATTTCACCAGAAGTGAACTACACAAACAAAATAATTAGACCAGTCCATGTCAGGTGACTGTTTAGCGTTACTGCGAACCCTGTAACACCCGTAGCTTGCCATTAACACCTGTGTGTGTGTGTGTGTGTGTGTGTGTGTATAAAGGGGTTATTAAAAGAAGAAGGAAAGAAATTCATCCAATCAGCAGGATGAAAAGATGGCATGAAAGAGATAGAGGGAGGAGGGGGTGGGTTCTTCATGAACTTAATTTCTTAATTTTACTGTGTGTTTGAAGCCTAATTCTAAAGCGCGTTCTTCCCACACACATCCCATTCCCCCCGTCTCAAATGACAACTGATTAAATAAGGCTCATGTTTTTTCCACATCAAAAAGTTTCAGAGTTTAAAGTAATGTCTTATACATATGATGTTTTTCGAACCCCAATGCAGAGCCGCATTGATACTTAAAAGCAAAAATGAAGGCATGTTTCCATTTTGACAGATATGCAGACTACTAACATTTGTTCCTTCCTGTTTCATTTCTAAAGGTTGGCTATATAATAATCCATAATAATAAAAAAAATATCACGATAGACCCTACTACTAGAACCCATAACAAAATTGTTCTATTCCTACAGAAACTTTAGATACCATGATAACCTGTCTCAGTCAAATCAAATTAGTGGAAATATTTTATCATTAGTGTCATTCTTTGTATGTAGGCTAATCATGGCCTCTTGTATCATATGTTATATTATGATGAATCATAGTGTACCATGTGCATCCTGACACGCTCCAGAGACCTGACAACAGATTCATTGTGCTTGGTTGGAAATAAAACTGCTGCTCTTTGATTTTATATTGTGGCAAAGTTGTGGCGATCACTGTCAGCATCTTAACAGTTCTTTCTTAGTTTTCCAGATCTGCCTCTAATCTGCCTCTAATCAGACGTGGGCCAGAACGAGACCTGGGAGCACGTATGGAGGCGCTGCTGCAGGAAAGTCCTAATGTGCTGGCCCAGCTCAGACAGTCCTTTGCCTGCTGTGCCCACCTCAGACCTGAATGGTTTGTCTAAATTTTGCAATATTTTTGGTGTCATATTACAAATCAACCCAGTGTGCCCATGTCCAGGTAGAGCAGACACTGAATGTGTGATTGTATCCAATTAATATTTTTTTGTGTGATATTATATCCAGAATTTACACTAGAAAATATTACTACTCATTTGCGGCTCACTTTCTGCAATAGTGTGTCCACTAAAGAATTTCTAAAATTTTGCATTGCGTTTTGATTCCAGTGCTCCGTCTTTAGGTTTTTGTTTTGGCATTTTCTCAGCGTTCCCTTAAGTTATTTCTCAGTGACGTCTGTCTATATCTGCACACAACCCTTTAGTCTCACGCCCATTTAAGGGCATTTACGAGCATTTGAGGACACAGGTGCCCACAAGTCTGTGGATTAAGAACATATTCATGAATCTGGAACTTTCTTAAGAACATGTCATAAAGAATTTAAAAAATTAAAAAAAAGATGTCTCTAAGTACAAAACATTGACACTAATAAAGATGGGCATCACGTCACCTATTTCTCCCATTGTACCAAAACGAAACCAAAATATTTGGGATACGAGCACTTTCATTAGAGCTCAGCTGTCAATCATGATGTTTCATCCTGTTTTTATAGCACCACTAACTAAGTGAAAGTGAACTGATCAAAAAAGGAAACACCTGAACATAGACCAGCCTGGTAGGAATTGTATAAAATGACAGAAAGCATCTTCGGGGGAAAAAAAGATTTATATATTTGATATATTTGAGGACTACTTGGATGTTTTAGTTTGGCTCAAGACCTACAGCAGCTGATATAATGATTGAGATGCTTTTGAGAGCTCTAATTCATCCATCTTTATACACAGTCAATGGACCCCTGAGAAAGCCGTCTGCAATGGAAAAGTGTCTTTGTTCACATTTTCTTTGTAAGAATATTTTAAATTATAACGTTGCAAAAAATCGGTATGAAAAAAATGTCTCGCCACTCAACACGTAACTAAAGCTGAGGATCAAACAGTTTACATCCATTTGTGTCCATATACAGTATTCAGTAGAAAGTATTCGTATGGTGCAACGACAACCACCAATATCAAAATAATCAAAGTGATTTAAATATGGATGATGATCCACAAATTCTAAGATGTGGTTGCTTTACACAAATGTTCATCGTGGCAGCACTAATTCATCATGGTTATTGCCATTTGGCTCCCAGCTCCCAACAGCTGATTGTCGACTTGACACGTCCTGGTTCATTGAATGGTGTCGTCTCCACCCATCAGCACCTTTTACAGCATACTTTCAATGAAACAAACCTCTGACTGCTCAGTGATAACCTTGCTACCGATACTGTTTGTCTTGCTAATGGTTGTTCTCTTGTATTCAAATCCCCAGTTGCAGCTCCTCCAGTTGTCTCCTTCACATTTGAATTGCTTCACTGCAGTAAATTTATAAAACTCTCTTTATGTCTGCTTTTGGATCCTAAACTAAAATATATTCAGTGTCACTGTTACAAATAGACATGTCAGACTGTTTGCCAAACTCATGTAACCTTGATTCACACATTCTGTTTGTCTCTCATCAGTATTATCAGTATGCAAATGTCATGCATAATTCAATTCGACTTTATGTTGTGATTACTTGTACACCGGCCTTAGCAAACCTGTTGTGCTTCAACTCCTCCTGCTCCAGTATCTGCAGCACGGTTTCAACGTAAATCGAACATTACTCCCACAGTGGCTCCATATCAGATTGATTTTAAAATCTCACAGAAGGCTGTTCTTATCGCACGGTATAAAATGAAGTTGAAAAGTTGAAAATATAGGTAAACAGTAAATTAAGTAAACACATGAAATGATTCACCTATAATCTTAAGGCAGCCTGGACACCAACTTAAACGTAAAAGCTAGGTATTTTTAGCATACTGTGCATAGTGTAAGAGTGCTTTTAGTTGTTAGTTTATAGTTAATAGTGTATAATTTTTGTGCCCTCTGACCAGCTTCTACGAACCTTGGATCATCAGATCAGGCTGTGGCTGTTCTAACACAGTCATCCCTGCATCTTTAGCTTTCGTCTGATTTGACACCTTTCTTTTAGTGGCTCATACCAATAATTTTTCTTGTTTTATATATTGTTTACCCTGTCTGCCTCTTTCATGGTGGAGTCTCTGTCCAGCAAAAGTTCAATAGATTTTGATCACTTGTTTGCCATAGTAAAAGAAATCAGCGATAAACTCAAATTTTTGCTGGGTAGATAAGGGCAAACTGAGTTTCAACTACAGATATAAAGACACAAAAACACATATATTCATGCACAGAGACCTGGTTTGCTTTCACACATTGCTCACGTCCCTAAACAGGAGCGTTTCCTCTCGTGGTTAGGAAATGTGTGAAGACAGTATGAGTGTAAGTTTGCTCTCAGTTCATTTCCAATCAAACGTTGCTGCATACTTCACTTTCTTCCTGCCTCTAGCTGTTAGCTGTTCATAAACCAACCAAAGATATTTAGAAAAATATCTTAGCAGACTGTGATTTTACTACAGTCTCTCCAGGAAGTGACCTAATGAGCCGACCAAGGTGTGCATACATTTAACTCATTTATTTGGTCATCACTGTGGGTTGTTGATAAATGCTGTAAAACCAGCTGAGCGTGTATCTTAGCCCATATACTTTTTCCGTTCATTAAAGTCCACTAAAAGAAAATGTGTATTAAGCCCTGAATCATTACTGTACTTCCTGCCTCCAGCTGTAAGCTTTTTTTTCATATCATGCTGTTGATTTGTAGTCAAAAATACCTATAATCAGTTGTTGTTTTGAGCTTTTTGTGACAATAATAAAGAACAATAATACACACATTAAAAAGTGCAAGAGGACAAAACTTTCCAAACTAAGCGTGTCTAAGACTTAGTCTGTCAAACCGTATGTTTAATCTTTATGGCTAATTTGCAGTTAATAAGAGTGACAAGAAATCACAATGTATTATTTATTCCTATCATCCTAGAAAAAGTGAGCCAGATCTGAAATCTGTGAAGCCTAAACAGAATCAGTGATAGTAGTGTGTGATTCTGTGATGTGTTTGATGCTAAAAGCTTCACACATCAGATTCTGTGCTCCAGACTGCAGGAGACCTATTGGCAGATCAGGGTGACCTATGATGTCACATCTCACGACGCCCCATAACGTTTCATCTCTTCTGTCCTCCTCCCTCTGTCTTTCCTTTCCGCATATGGAAATAAAGCGCATTACACATAGTTCGGGACCTTCCATTGCTTAAGTAAATCTTCCTCCTCCTCTGACAAAGCTTTAAAAAGTCAAAACAAAGTCGTGTGCTAAAAGCAGAACTAGTCAGATGCAACTGAGGCAGGCAATTACTCTTTTTCTCAAAAACTGCAATACTAATTTAACATAATTATCTCGCTCCATATTTTTTGCACAATTTTCACCCAACTTGCTAATTCTTAGAAAAAAGAAAAGGCAACATCATGACACCCAGTTCTTCCCAAAGAACAATTGGAGTTTATGGCTGTTAGAAATTAGTCTGTTAGATTTGTTCAAAGTGAAATATGCTGCTTTTGTTCTTCTAACATTAGTTCATTATATAATCCTCTTCACAGAAGACTGGCAAGATTGCAGAAGGGGTTTTATTTTGTTTTTTTGTTTTTTTTGTTATTAAGAAAAGAATTCACATGATTAATTCCTTTAAAGGATAAGAATTCAAGCCCAAATTATTGTAGACATACTGATCCTTATTTTAAAAAAAAAGAAAAAGACTGCCTATTGTTTGTATTGGATAATGGATTTTTTTTATTATTTTATATCGAGTTGGTGTTGACTTTAATGAAAGAAAACTAATTAATTAATAACAAGACATTACATAACTAACAAAAAATACCAACACATATCATACTTAACAAATCCAAATTAAACAACACAAACTTCATCAACATGTTTCAACTGCAGAATTCCTTCATAACCAACATTACAGAGATTAAAGATTTTTTCCTTAATTCCTTAAATGAATTAAAATGTACCTCTCCAGTCTTTAGCTTCTGTACATTTTTTCTGTTACAATATGTTTTTAAACATTTCTTTTTGCGATATATCCTTCTGAAATAAAATTATATTTCATAAACATTGTAAATTGGTCCACATCTGCGTTAAAAATAAATATTTTTACATACAAAATAGTCATATTAACTATATAACTGACATCACCTACTGTAATAACACAGTTAAATATCTAGTTTGAAAATTTACTTTCTGAAGCTTGGATATCACCAAATGCTGGGTTTCCTCCCGTGAGACGCTTGCTAAGCCTTTACTGCATTTGTCTTCAGTGACCGCTTGTTTTTAGTTAGGCCAGGAATTGACTGCAGGCCTTTTATTCGTTACATTTTTCATGGAATAATGAGGGATGGACCACATCTTCCCATGAAACTGTCCGCCAGTCCATTGTCAAGATTTTTGATTCTCTGAAGATCGGAAACTAAAAACAGATGAAATACCTGATAAGGTAATAAAATTGTTGTCATAATTCACTTGAATTAAAGCTGAAAGTCAACACTTAAATGACATCTTGATTGCTTCTGTTCAAATACACTGAGTTTTATCCTACAATATTTTTCATCCTTCACCAAAAAAAATACTGGTACTGTAAAAAGCAGGAAGAATTACTTTCTCATAGCTGTGCCAGTGCTGTGTTTACTGTACATCATCAAGCTGTGAATACAACTGTAGAGGTTTCTGCAATAGCAGACTGGTCCAGCACTGATTTTAATACATGCAGTGCATTATAGGGGTAGCTGGCAGGAAAGAGATGTTTAATACCAACTAGGCAGACAAGAGCAACTCACTTTAAACCGGCGATGAAATGAAATGAGTCTCAGAATTGACACATTGCTTTTAAGACTGATAAAGCTAATTAAAGTGGCTTAAACAGCATGGACGTCTGAGCATGTGTGGGTGTGTTCTCAGGTGTGATATAAATTGGTGAAATTGGCACTTGGTGTGTTTTTGTTGGGGTTTTTTTTAACTCTCTCCCCCTTGCCTAATCACAGGGCATGTGCTCATAAAGGAAAAATATTTGAAAGAAAATTTGCCTTTTGTCTTCTGCATCACTCATTAACCACATGCCAAGAAATCTATCAAGGTAAAGGACAGAACAAGAAAGTATTATAAACACTTTTGGCCCCTGCTGGCAGGTGACGGCTGCTCAATGAATATTCATTGCTACATCGTACATTCAAGGTCACCGCTGGAGTTTATCCCAGTTCGGTTTCCCTTGAGTGAAATATGGCTGTTTTTTCCTCACTCTCCTCATGGGACACTTTTCCGTACTAATTAGCCATAGTGACAAGTTATTCATCTGTCCGGGCAAACACAAACTGCTGATTCAGATCATTTCTATACCACAGGGGCACTGTGGCTGGCGACGTAACCATGACGACATCAGCATTGAAAAAAATGCCTTTTTCCTATGTGGAGAAAAAAGCAACAGGCATGCCAAACAATGTCAGTTCAAAGCAAAAAAATAAGAAATCAATTTACCGTCCAGGCTCTGGAATAAATGTTGCTATGGTTACCACATGCTATGTTTGACCTCAATATGCTTTGTCAGCAGAATATCCGCTTCCACTTTGTGTGTGATTGTATTTGTTCCTCCATGCGCCACAGAAACATTTCCTCAGAAAATCATTTGAGCTCCTCATTGCATTCAGGTCTGCATTCAGACCTGCTACAATGTGACCAGAGGGCTAAACAAATGGATCACCTGCTGGCTAAACATGGCACAAAGCAATTACTGCTAAAAGGTCTAAAAGAAAACAGCTGGTGGAACATCTCACAGTTGATGAGGTTTACAGGTTAGTAGTATGCCTGGGTGTAAAAAGAGCATCCAGAGGAGCTGAGTCTTTCTGATGTAAAGAAATAAATAATAGTGCAACATTTCAAGAATAAATTATTCTCAATGTAAAACCGCAAAGAATTTGGGGATTTTGTTGTCAATAGTAAATAATGTAATTCTAATATTAATTAAATATCAATTCAGAGAATCTAAACAAATCTCTGTAAGTAAGGGACAAGACTGTACACCAGTATTGGTTGGCTGTGATTTTGGGGCCATCAAACAACACTGATTTTAAAATAGACTTGATTCTGTAGTGGATGTCACTGCATGGGGGACACTAGGGAACACTTCCAAGAATCATTGTCTGTAAACACAGTTCATCCACAAATACATCCGTGATTTTATGGGGACGCATTAATGCCCATGTCATGGGTAACTTGAATATCTATGAGGGCACCATTAATGCTAAACGATACATACAGGTTTTAAAGCAACACATCCCAAGTAGATGACGTTTTACTCAGAGAAGGCCTTGCTTATTTCAACAAGTCAATGTCAGAACGCATTCACACAGGGGCGGCTGTGGCTCAGATGGTAGAGCAGTCATACAGTTATTGGATGGTTCGATCGCAGACCCTGCAGTTAACATGTGGAAGAGTAAACAAGACACTGAAGCCCAAATTGCTCCTGATGCTGTGCCATCCTGATGAGCAGGGAGTCACTGCCACCAGTGTGTGAATGAGTGGGTCAATGGCTGAATGCAAAACCTGTGGTGTAAAAGTGCTTTGAGTGGTCAAAAATGCACTATATACATTTACATTCAACACATATTACAACGGCAGTTAGTCTGAATGATAAACTGGCCTGCATGCAGTTCCAACTTGTCACCCAATGAAAACATTTTGTGTGTTATGAAATGGAAAATATGACAAAGGAGGTAATAAACACTTGAGCAGCTAAATTCCTACATCAAACAAGAATGAGAAAATATTCCACTTTCCACTTTTCCCTGTTCCCAAATGCTTATAAAGTGTTGTTGAAAATAAAAAAAGAGGCAATACAACAGTGGTAGACATAAGCCTGTCCCAAAATGTTTGAACAAAAGTAGACTTTTGAAACTATTCAGACATAAACACAACACTTTAACGTTACCAAAATGAGCTGAATTACCTTCTAACAATAAGCCTTACTTACAGACAGACAATCAAATGAGGCAGTTGTTTACAGGTTTTTCACTTTAATGAAGGCAGACTGAAACTCAGTCTGAGTTTCTCATATATGACAACACATATTGCTGACAAATTACACCCCCCCCCACTTCCCATTAAAACCTAGACCCCAGACTCTACACGTCGAAGTGTCCTCAAGCTAGACACTGAACCCCAAATTGCTCTTGATGCTTTGCCATCAGTGTGAATGTTTTACGCTCCTGATGAGCAGGTGGCACCCTGACAGGTAGTCATTGGTGGCAGTGATCATGTGATTGGGTGAATGTAAAACCTGTAGAGTAAAAGCGATAATCTTTGAGTTGTCAAAATGACTAAAAAAGGCCTATATAAATACAGGATATTTACATTTACCATTTAAGAATTTATCCACTTGTAAAATGTAGAAACATTTGCACCTCTGGACCCAACCCATCAGGTCTGATAAAGGTATGTAGGTATGATAGAGATTATAGTGTAAGTGTTACTGTACTTTGTACATTGTGATGATGCTCTTGCTGCCGTGGCAACTATAAAATATACAAGTATAATGCATTTATCAGCCCACCCACCCCATTTTATCACCAACTGCCACTGAATATAGCACATTATAGGACTTTGTTCCTGTTACGGTTCACACTGCGACCTAGACAGACCAAACTCTGTCTGGGTTTTCCGATTGTCTCCCCCTCTGCCTGTGTCAGTCTCCCTTCAATGAGGCGCCTGCACACCTGCAGCTGCTTACATTTGTAAGATTTGCAGGATTTGTAAGATATATTTGCATTTGTAAGTCTTCAGGCACTCAGGCCCCTCGGCCGACTCAAGCTCAGAATGTGCTGGATATTTTGATCCAAGTTTTTTTTGTACCACTGTGAATAACCCTCATCTCCTTCTTTGAGGAAGCTCTCATCTTGACTCTGCTGATCCGGTCCTCATGCCTCAGCCAAGCCTTGACCACAACACGTCGAAGGATCACCAATAAACTACAGCCTTGTCTTGCTCCAGGAAAAGTCCTGGGCCCCGCACCACACCACAGTTTCTACAGCCCTGTCATTATAACCAGTCACCAATCTCCGTTCCCTCCAACATCTTGGAAACACTACACATGCAAGGCTGGTCCAAACACTGAATTTTCCAAAACGTAACACATCCGGCTAAAATTGATACAAAACTGTAACCTCCAATGCTGGTTGCTCTGATTTGTGGATGGATGGGTTTGAGAAGGTTAGCGAGGAAAACCTTTGTTTAAGAAGGCAGAAACCACTGAACAAACCACCTCTAGATGGGCAGCCACTTGCACTGTAATTAGCTATATTACAGATAATTAGCTGTTTGATAAGCAGCTGAAAAGTAACATCTTTTCATGCCTTACTACAGGAAAGACCTATTGTTCATGAATGTGTGTAGTTAGAGAGGATTGACTGTGATTCTTTAAAAAAAAAACTCCCTCAAAGACTGTGCCTTTTTTGCAATTTGCTATAAATGACCAGAATTATATCAATCCCTTGACATGACTCATGCTTAGTTGTATGAAATGTGCTGCAAATAAAAAAATTATAGTTTAATATTGGCTCTATTCTAATATGGATTTTAAATGTATGTCTTGCTTTTATTGCTATTCATTCTAGGTAAATTGCAGAAAAGAAAAGAGGACAAAGACCAAGTGGTGCTACAGTATAAAAATATTCACAAATCTATATACTGTATCTACAAGCCTACTTACACATTTATTTATGTGCAAAAAAATCACCCATACTAAAGAGTCCATACATCATAAATTTTCAATGAAGCAGCCTCACAAAGTGTCTCGTGATGACGTCATATACAAGGGCTTCTGTCCCCTTGCACACAGAAGTGAAAGAGCTGTATTTACAAATTTAGTGTTCAGGCCCCCGAGCCATTAACACTGGTGCATTAGTGCTGCAAAATCTTCCAAACGCTCTACTCTGAGCTTGTCTTAGTTCACCTGGCAAATCCACCACATTGAGACTGCATGCTGTTAACAGACCTGACCTGAAATTACTGCAGCACAGTGCTATGCTTCTCAGTGAGGGTGCTGTGAAAGATTATTCTGTGACCCCCCACAAGATGATACAGTAAACATCTGTGGCATCCGGATCAAGTGCTGGAGAAAGAGGTGAAAATTTTTTTTATTCTTAATTCTTGTGTATGCTCTTATTTATTTGCTCATTCACAACAACATCCTGCATTGGTTCAAATCCTAGTTTGGTGTGGGATTTACAGGGTAAAAGCTGCATAATAAGGCTTTGTTGTAAGTTTGCTGGTGCAAAGCCAATTACACTGACTGATTGATAAACCCCCACTGACATATAAACTTGGCGACTGTGATTAAGGTGGGTTGAGGCTTAAACATGCCAACAGCTATTGAAGCTGGCCAAATCAGAGAGAAACAAACACCAGCCAATACTGCTAGAGTTTGGCCCGGTGACTGTCTCAGTCACCTCCTGTGGCAGATAATCCACCAATAATGTGACAAGTGGAAAAGATTAATTCTGAAAATGGAGTTAGCAAAATGATTTAGTTTAGCAACTCCAAAAGCCCTTAGACAAATTGACTTTACATGGATTAACCATCTGTTTGTTAGCTTGTTAGGCCTGTATTAAATTAACAACGCCTTAATTTTAATCAGTGAAACTTCAATCTTATGTTTTTGTATTATTATATATAATTAGGAATAATATATATCTAATACTTCTCTAATACGTCTCGTTCCCAGGTCATCAAATACCAATAACGTTGGGGACTGAATTTGGTTGTCTGAATTTGACACTTTGGCTTGTGTGAACGTTGCTAATATTAGCTTTTGTCCCAGTTGTTTGATTGTCATTTCTTTTTCACCTCACTGACCCTGTTCATACCTTTAAAATGCACCTAGGGCAATCTGACCAAAAGTTAGAGGCACAAGGTTGGCACATCCTGACGCGTTCTTACCAAGTAAGTAAAATGAAATTACAAAATCAATGAAGAATGAGGTGATTTTGGTGACAACATGCCAATGCTTCAAAAAAGAGGACGAAGCAATTGTTTAATATAACCAGTATGAGAGGGGGACGCAACGCAGGCAAAGATTTTGGGGTCGAAGCCAGAATGGGGCCACTGAGGTCTGAGAAACTTTAAACCACAGCAGTGGCTCAAAATGTGCAAAGATTACACTGACAGTAGGACACCTCCCTAAGGGTGTCCCATTTGGCACCACTTGCTCTGTCACCTGCATGATTCTTGTAAAGACTGTCCATGAAACTCACCAAAGTAAAATGAGGAGGAATTATCTGTCTCTGATTGAAAAATGAAAGAAAAAATAATAAGTGGAGCAGAAAATGACAAATAGATATAATAGTAAATAACTGAATGCTGGTAGTCTAGCCTTACCATTAACTATGGAGGAGAGGACACCTTGATAGATCAAAAGCAGGAGTCCAGAGCTCCAAAACACATTTTTAGTGTAAAAAGGAAGTTAGGTAACAGTGGAATTGTGGATTAATTTAGTGCTTAAAAGTGTTTTATATATATACCATAATTAAATAGGATCTTGCATTTAAACACTTAGTTCATTTACACATTCTTCTGTCTTTCACATTATTGTATTTTATTCAGAGACATGTAATATATTGTATAATTATCATGTAGTTACTGCTAAGTTGCAGTATTTTTGAAGCTCAGAATGAAAAACATATTGTCTTCCACAAAAAAAACCTGTGAATAAAACAGGTGGCCTTACCTTCCGCTAAATCTAGTGCTGCCCTGTGTTACTTCATCACACCAAGAGAAAATTCACAAATTAATTAAATAGTAAAATTCAACAGCAACATATTAGACGTAAAGTGAGTTCCTCCAGAAGCGGACTCTGATGGGTACAACCCCACTCGCACACAGGAGGATCTAGCGGCCACAATCCTCTAAGTGGGAGCGACTGATGCATTTATCTGAGAAACAGAACAGAACAAAAGGGAAGATGGGAAGAATTTTAAGGAAAGACCCAATGAAAACTGGGAGGAAAGTCAGAGGAGGTTTTGGGGCATGCTGGGATGATAGAAAGAGAAAGAAAGGCGGGTCAGGAGAGCAGATGGGGGAGGAGCAGTGGTGAAGAAGTGGAAGTTAGAATAGGGTACCTTGAGAACGACAAAACGAGGAGTGAATGACAGCCACTGGAGAGACAGTGTGGAGGAATAAAATGCAGCCACTCAAATCAGGAGTATAGTGTCTGCCTGGAACTTACAGAAAGTGAAAGCAGACAAAGAAGTAAAGGAGGCAGAGAGGGCAACCAAACAGATGGAGATGGACAGATAGATGCAGAAAATGAGACAGGTGCCAAGTTGTTCTGCTCTGGTTAATATCTGTCACTCTCAGTATCAAACAAAGAGGGCACCGACGTGTGGAAATGATTGTGTTTGTTGACACACAGACACAGACACCAATAAAAGTAGTGACAACACACTCTCCAGCTTTTGTTTCAGGCACCTCAGCGCAACACCGGGGTGATTAAAACGGCCTTTGAACAAATGGTGTCCATTGAGGACAGTCTGTTCACTTTTCACAAAGTGTGTGTGCGTGCGTGTATGTGGTTGGGGATCCTCCGGCAATTTAAAAGCTGAATGTGTCCCTTGCTGTACGACAAACCCACACACACACACACACACAAGTAAGAGGACCTTATCATTTTGGCAGAAAGCTTTTAACGTCAGTGCCTGTGTTTTATTCAGCAGACCTGCTCCCATCAGCTCCTCTGTGCTGCGGAACAATAAAAGGGATGCATCTGGCCACAGGAGACAAGAGAGATAGCAGCCAAGATTTCTTACGAAAATTTTCTTTGCGCAAGTATATTTCTTGGATGAGAGGTTGTTTTGATTATAATGAATAAGATTTCAGTTGTGGAAACCTTGTTTGCTTGCCCTCTGTCTCTGGTCAGTTCAGACAGCTGCCAGGTGATTAAAATGGAGTTGCTGTGAACTCTGTCTTTCTCTCTCTTAAACTCACTCCAGCTGTTTTTAGGTGTCTTGCTTGATGACTGTCAGCTTGTGGGTGTGTAACTGCATCCTACTGAACAATAAAACCTGATTCCTCATGGTATTGTAAAAACGTTTGTTAAAAATTGAAGCTATAAATACTCACCACCTTGTTGTGACATGATTCCCTCTCTGGAAGGCCAATTTGGCCAGATTAAAACAAGTTACCTCCTGTGTGAGAATCATTTCAGTTTAATCAGATTTTTGTTTTTATGCCTTCATGCCTGAGATAATTACCTTGTTTATAATCTGCTGTCTGTATACATTTCATCTTCTAGTCAAATCTGATGTAAATGAGTCCAAACTCAAAAACTAATTATTACAGTTTCTGTCAAAATTCTGCACATTTACAATGTGTGCTTTAATCATAAGTGCCCATGCAGCATTATGAGGTGTTGTGCAAAGTGTACACATTATGTAACAGGCTATAAGAAATCACTGAAATGGCACAAACAGGGCTTCATACAACAGTGCACAAAGAAAAGCTCATCTGTCGCTACACAGAACAGATTGAGTTTATTCAGCAGCAATGCAAAATTGCTTTTCACATCAAAATAGATCATGATTGTGTTTTCTGCTGCTGTGTCATTGTCAAAACAAATATTAAAACATAAACTTGTGAATGTTCAGCATAATGTTAGACACAGCTAATTTGAAAGAACATCTATAATGATATTGTGTTATGTTTCCAACTAACCTAAGCATGTCAGTCCATCTTTAGTATGGTTTGTGCTTGACAGAGAGGGTAAAAGGAAAAAACAGACAGTTCACAAAAAATCTGCAATAGGTGGCCTACATAGTTTTCCTCTTACCTGTGATGCTATCTATTCATCCAAATTGTTTTGGTTTGAGTTGCTTTATTTGATACCGTCTGTTGAGATGCCAGCCTTCTCTCAAATTTTATGGACTTTGATGACTTAGTGGCGACGTACTGAAGTACCAAACAACGAAAGAAAATAACTTTGAAAAACTCAACGGCAATGTCTCTTTCCAGAAATCATAATCTGTAACGGGTGTGAGAGCGGACCCAAGAACAGCACAAACCTAGACCAGAACAGTTCAGAACTTTATTGACAATGTTCAAGAGTCCAAACAGACGACAATCAGGGAGCCTGGTCGGCGAGCACAGTCTAAGTTCTGAATGGGGCAGGAGTCTCCGGAGAGGGAGTCCAGGCAGGCTGCAGGCAGACAGGGAGCTGGCAGATGCAAAGTCCAAAGAAAGAAGGCAGATCGGGTTACTGGGGCAGAGACGAGGAGACGTGGTCAGGGGCAGAAGGCAGGTCAGGTACCAGGAGATCCGTCCGGAAAAGAGTGCTGGAGGGTAGTGCATGACGCGACGACAATCTGGCAGAGTGAGTGTGGAGGAGCTGGTTAAGAGGAGGCTGGGTGATAGAGCCGACTGGGGGGAACAGGTGAGTCTAATGATCTTGATTAGGAGAGGTAGGCAGGCAGGTAGAGTGGGTTGGTAGAGGGGAAAACCAGGAGTGGACTCTGACATAATCTAATTGGGATGATCAACTGATTTTCTGAGCAGAAGCAATTTTATTTTCACTGAACTACATCTAGTCATCATCAATACTAATATTTCTTGACTTAAAGGTTGAGTAGAGTGGCTTTTTATATTTTACAGCAACAATAGGCCAAATGTAGTATTAGGTGAAAGGCACACTGTTAAACCCTCAAAGAATTATCACTTGTTTGCTATGTTTGTGTCACAAGTTCATTCTGTTTATGGCTCCACTGCTGTTTGAATTCACATTCACTGCATTAATCAACATTTCATAATGTTGCAACTGTAGCTATTACATTATCTGCCCAGAGAAGACTACAGAAGAGTACTAGGGTCAGACATGAGAAGAGGAGAAAAGAGGATTATTTTCTATTATTATTATTATTATTTTGTACTCCTAGAAAAAAGACAGAATTGTTGAGAATAAAGTTGAAATACAATTTTGATCCGTAATCCTGGACATTACCAAGAGACATTTCCGTAGAACTCGATGTAAACCCAAACAGAACTAAAAGCAAAGTGAATATTTACCTTATGTTTCTCAGGTGGCTAGAATAAGACACTCTTAGCTAGCATGTTAGCCTGGTAATCAACCTGAATTTAGACTCGCAAAACTATTTGAGAGTGTGTTAAGATTTTCCATGTGCATACGTGTTAATGATGAAGCCGCTTTATTTCACACACTAGTGAAATAGTTCAAGGTGGGACTGGTGCACCTCACAACTTGCAGTTACATTTGCACATTTTACCTGATTTAATAGTCTGGTGGTTATGCATAGAAACATTTAATCTGAACCGTGGTGTGACATGTGCAAAGGTGATGTATACGTCAAGGAATTATCTTTAACAAAACCACTGGCAAATGTTTTTTCAGCTCTCTGTCCTGAAGATAGATTTCATAAGACAGGAGGTCAGTCAGGCTGAAACCACTTTTGTTTTGTGGGATGTAGCCTTGTAGCAGGTGCTTTTTCAGAGTTTTCCATCAGCTTTTTTGGTTGTCCGATGCTTGGATCCAGCCCAGCTTCTTTCATTTTGTCATGGACTTTAATAAAAGGGTCAGTACACCCTTCTGTGACTGATTCATTCATTTATTATGGACATTTTTCTTTGCAATGAAGTGTTTATATGGAGCATTTTTATTCTCTTTGGGCCTTTTAACCGATCTTAATGGGAATATTTGGCTGAGGGTTCACTGTTGCTCTTTAGCCTGTACTGGAGGTCATAACAGTGCTGAATCTTCATCTATATAAAAGGACCAGAGAGGCAGCAGAATGGAACAGGGCTGTAAAGTTCTGTCGACATGTTATGTATTCATAATGAAGGGATTTAAAAAGGGATATCTTCTGGTTTCTTTGTAGACCAGAAGAAAAGAAACCAAAAATGTACATAAATTGTGGAGATGTTTCTCCTTCAAGCAGAAGACCAGATCTTCTACCGCACAACTTCTCTTTAAAATCACACAGTGGTGAGGCTTTATGGCCCAACTGTAATGTTCACTGTAAATAGACAAAGGCATAGCGACAGGTTTTTGTTGCAGTGGTATATCACAATCTTTTTAAAAAGGGCAACTAAATATATCTAGGATATATATCTCCCCTCCTAGTATCTGTGACTTCCCTAATCCTCGTCAGAGTCAATATAGCCACCACACACCTTTTTGACCTTTTCCCATGAGGCACAGTGCATTGATTTACAATAAGCTAACATTTGTGAAGACAGATGCAGGTGCCTAATTGGACAGAATTTAGATCATGACATCCGTTTGTGTCCACTGATGAGGCGTATTACATTAACCTTCACACTTCCATTTGATTTGTTATTTATGGCTGAGCAAGTGAGACAAAATGACCTCCTGGTGAATCGTAACAGGTTCAGTCATTTTCTCAGCTAGTTGTCAAATTGGCTGCATGTACTGCTTTTGTGCCATTGAGCCAGGCACTTAACCCTGGACCTTTCCTCCAAGGGCACAGAGCTATCCATGGCAGTGCCAGGAGCAGATGGGCCAGTCAAGTGACTATCACTCAGCTATGGGGATGAAATTTACTTACCTACAAGAATGTTGATCTGGTAATACACACACACACACACACACACACACACACACACACACACACACACACACACACATACAAAACTGATTTTCACAGTCCTGTAGCAGTAGGCTACTAGCCACCAGTAAGTGCATTATTGAGTTTAAAAGCTTGTTAAGCAGGGAACCATAATGAAAGATAGATGTGTAAAAAACTGTTAGCTTAGCCTGAGTAAAGCAATAAAGCAGCAGCAGAGAGATGGGCATGGGAAGGGAAATGGGGACAGAAAGAGATACAAGAGATAAGAGGGAATCACAGCACAGATTCAGGAAAAGGAGACACAGCAACAAGGAGCACGATTAGAAGGATCGAGCAACCAAGTGACGGAAAAAAAAACAGAACAATGGAGAACAAGGAGCATACTAGACAAAGCAGGGAGCTCTCAGATGAATTAATGACACTCTCCCCAAGGCATGAGCCAAAATCTCCAGGTTCAGACAAAAGTTACTACCTCTGCAGACCAAATACAAGTTAGCAGCACATCACAGCTGCCCGCCAAAGAAAGAAGATCAGCAAGACATTTGACAAAATCACAACTTTTCATCTGGAGTTGGTAAAAATCTCACTGTTAACTAAAACTGAGGCACTTTTATTGACTGTTAAATGCTTACATAATGGACTACTTTCTAAGAACACGTTAACAAAGTGTGTCTTAACATGGGTCGGATATCTATTAATGATTTCAGTCTTTAATTTCACAACAACAAGAACAAAACAAAAAAATCATTATAGAGATTTGACACTTGCATAAGTAATCCAAGTACTCACCAATAATAGTATTCACATGGCATTTTAATGAACCCTCTGTTTTTGAGATTCTGACCTGTAACTAAAGCTGACTTTATTACAGAAATTGACTGACATCGATGCATTAAAATGCAAATGCTGGAACAATTTTTTGTAGCAGGAAAAAGTGAATAGCAGATTAAACAGCAAAACAAATTCAACAATACTGGAAATCAACATCTTCAAACAATGCTTGTGTTATAATTATGATGGTTGCAACATGCTGCTTAATGGATCAACTTCTACTTGTCTATCATATTATCAGGAGCATGACATTAAAGGTGTAATGTGTAAGGTAATTGATGTTTGTTTTTAATTCTCATCAAAAACTGATGCTTTGAGTTGGTGGCCACAGGCAGATCCTCAAAAGCAAGGAGGAATGAGACTCACTATCTTACAAACTGCTCTTTTAATGCCGCAATAATCAATATGTTTATGACAACAGTGATTAATGTGAAAGTGGACCTAATTAAAAGGATCTACACTGGACGTCTTGGATGGAATAAACATTGAATGGCTCTGAATAAAAGATAATGCTGCCGTGAGAGTGTTGATGTATGAGTGTGTGTTTACACCTGCACCTAAGTACCTAAAAATGGTAGACATTTAAGTTTAATTCTTTTTGTTTAGTGTATGTATGATGTCAGCGATTGGGATGAAGAAATATAAGTAAAGATTAAGCTGATGACCATAAGAACGATGTGTGGGAATAATTTTTTTAACTACTATTTTTGCTAAGTCTAACACTGTTGAATGGTAACGTGGCACAATGTTATGCTTCCCTAAGCTTGTGAGTCAGCACTTGTTGGCCTGACATTTTCACAGCACACCTTGTATTATAGCAGGGGGACCACAGGTGGTATAACATTAATCTACAGTGGTTTCCCAAAAGGACATTAATAATGTTAATTTTTTATGACATATTACAATTATTATTGTAATAATCATTCATTATTGATTATGCTGTTGGGGGTGTTTTCTTGTTTTTGTTGCGTCCACCTTCTCTACATTCAGAGGAAATGAACCATGTAGTCTCACCGATTCAGCAGCTCACACGTTCTGCATACTCAGAGAAAACACAGCCACTGCCCTCAGAGGAAGACAAAGTGCGAGGAATATTGAGGAGGACGGAGCCACTGACCCCCTTGTTGAGTTAATGGGCCTTTATTGACTCCAGCACCTGAAGCTGCTGCTGTATCTTATCATTGATTGCACCTCGCTTTGTGCGGAAAGATCATGGTGACACACACACCATCAGCACCCAGTTCATAAACGTGCAGTGGCTCCTGGGATCCAGAAACACTCATGCTCGTATGATTCAAATAATAAACTCTGGTGGTGTACACAGGGGCGTAGAAAGCTTTTCAAAAGTGTGGGCGATGTGGTTCGTCTGGGGGGGTATCAGCTACATATTTATACTCTTAATGTCTGTGTGTTAAAAAAATGTCTGTTTTTAGCTCATTTACATTACAAAAAAAAACTTTGCCAACAAAGGATAGTTGAATGATTGGTGAGGCAGTACAGAACCTCTGTGTAATTAGGTTAACACAGTGGGCAGCACAATGAACATAGGGAATCAGAGCTTGTATTTTTCTTACAATGGCCTGTGCTTCATTGTATTTGCCAGCCATATTTGCAGCCCCATCATATGCTTGGACACACAACCCAGTGATAGGCAAGTTTAGGCGCCGCAAAACAACCATGACTACTTTTGCTAGGTTTTGTCCTGTTGTCAAAAAACCTCATAAAGACCAATAAATTCTTCACGAGGGACTAAGTCCTTGGCAACATATCTCAAACACACTGCCTCTTGCTCTTTCCCAGACACATCCCTTGTCCCAACCATCATCACAGAGAACTGCTTTCAACTATTTGCCGTATGATCACACAGGTTCGATCCCAGACCCTGCAGTTAACATGTCGAAATGTCTTTGAGCAAGACACTGAACCCCAAATTACTCCTTATGCTGCGCCATCAGTGTATGTGTGTTTGTGAATGGTTAACGCTCCTGATGAGTAGGTGTGACTTGGAACCTGTGACTTGGATCCTAGACTGTATTTCCAAATGCAAATCGGGATCCACAGATCACAATGGCTTCTGGATCAATAGACTACACCTGCTTCTGGACCACTACACTTCACATATCCCTCAATTTGCAGATTCTACATACTCTTGGACTCAGCAACACCCAGATCTTGCTACATGGAGTACAATGACTCCTGGACCAACAGAGTCCACCTGCGTCTGGATCACTAGACTTTCCATACATCCGGATTTATAGAATCCACAGACTCTGGGACTCATGGATGCTTTATACATTCTAAGTAAACTGTTATTATCATGTTTTTGTGTTCTGTACAAGTGACATTTATTGCACGTCTGTCTGTATTAAGAAGAAGGATCCCTCCTCCGTGGCTCTTCCTGAGGTTTTTTTATTTTCCCTGTTTAGGGTTTTTTAAGTTTTTCCTCACCCGGTTCGAGGGTCTAAGGGCAGAGGATGTCACATCTGTACAGTTTGTCAAAGCCCAGTGAGATAATGTGTAAATTGTGATTTCGGGCTATACAAATTTGATTTGATTTGATTTGATTTGATAGTTAGAGAATGAACGTCACAGGAGTTTGCCATAGACTTGAAGAAAAATTCTAATGTTTTTATGGTTAGAAAAAGATGAAAGATGTTCCTTTAGTAATTGACTCCTAAGCTTCACCTATCTTCCCTCTTGGCCAGAAATGTCAACGCACACCAACACACAAACATGAAGCTACCTTTAGTGTAAACAGAATAGGAATGTAATCCTCTGCTTGCTCTCCCGGGGGCTGCGCACACTGTGTGTTGTTATGTAACCTTAAAGAACTTAATGTATATGTAGCCTATGTCTTAATTATTACAAAAGAATCCTTTTTAATTCTGTGCCTGAACTCAGTCATTAATTAGAACTGTATGTGTGTGTGTATGATGTGTTGGATGTGTTGATAAATGCATTCATTTTCAAACACATTAACATTTCAGAGCACTGATATATTAGGAGTGAATCTGTGGCTGTGCCACGTTACCAGCATATTTGCATATCTGTTTCCGTGGATGTTTTCTGTGTAAAAGTCTCGACTGGTTCCTGACTGTTGGCGACTCTGACTGGTCAACACATTTCTTCAGATCGTGCTGACCATGCTGAGTGTTTCAGAAATCCTAGCCAAATAAAATGTGTTAGAATAGATTAGTAGTTTAAAGGGACAGTTTAAAGGGACAGTTCACAGCTAACTACACAGTATCCCTGACACAAAGAAACACGTCTCCACTCAAGAAAAAGTGCATTATGCTCATGATAGGATGGGATTTTAACTTCCTATCACTAGCTTTCTGAAGATGTGGCTGTTGAGTTTTTCCTCCTGAGTTTCCCCGGGCACACAGACAAATATTTTATTACCAAGGGATCACATTTAGGTCTTTTCTGTATGTCTGTTACTTTGATTGCCTATTCGTTACTGCACAGACTATAAATAATGTCACCTGCACAAGATGGTAAATGTCCTGTGTTTATACAGCTCTTTTCTAGTTATTGTTGACCACTCAAAGCGCTTTTACACTGCAGGTTTTGCATTCACCCATTCACACACACACTCATACACAGTGACTACCTCGCCGGGTGCCACCTGCTCATCAGGATCGTTAACCAATCACACATTCATACACTGATGGCCCAGCATTGGGAGCAATTTGGGGTTCAGTCTTGCTCAAAGACACTTTGACATGTTAACTGCAGGGTCTGGGATCAAACTAGGAACCTTCCGATCACTGAACGGCCACTCTACCATCTGAGCCACAGCCGCATGCTAGCACTCATATCCTGTGTATTTTGGCTTTCTTTGTGCAATGGGAGTTAGTGGTCATGTGTCATCCATATTTATATGTCCGTGTCAGATCTGATGAGCATCTAGGGAGAAAATGTCATTCAGGCAAAGCTGGAATTAGTTGAAGGAAATTAAACACTGTACCAGTGACAATGCAAGCCATTAAAGAGCAGATGATGTACTGTATGACACGTTCAAAAGGTACAGAGTGAAGAAATTTAATCAAGGCCGTGATGACTCTTTTGAACACTTACTGGGGTGTAAAAAACCTTTTTGTAAATGGAATATAACAGAAAAGAGGAGAGTGCCAATGCTTGAAAAGTTCTTCAAAGTCTAGGCTATGGAAAGGTCACAAATTGTTATGTTGCTTTCATACAAAATAATGTGTTTTAGTGTCTGAGTATGTTGCTTCGGTTATGAACAGCTCACCCAGACAGACAAACATGTCTTCCCCAACCTTCACATCTTTGATGACTTTGGTTTGATTTTGCTGTTGGCTTGCTTTTCTCTATCCTTTGACTGTGTCTGGTTAATTTTCACTGTCTAGTTTCTGAAGGATACTGTGCTTGATTGTACTCTGGCTTCTCAGTTCGCACCTGCTGCCACTAACCTGGATTCTATCCATACCGCCTTTTCCCTCTGACCCACAGGCACGCGAACATTCAAGCATACATGTACACACTTTCACACAAAGGACTTTAAAGCAGAATTTACATTGCAAACAGAAAGTGTAGGGGAGAACAGGCACAATTTAAGTTGTGATCAATAACTCATATGTATGTTCTGTTAATATCAGGTGGCATTTTGGACAAATCTGAAAAAATATTTAGTATAATGTTGTTTTGGGTTTTTTTTTGTTTGTCCCAGTCAGGAAAAAAATCAATGGTTAATCTTACACTGCTAACAATATTGTTTTTGTTAAAATGTCTAACAAAGTACTTCTGTATATATAACTGCAAACATATTAAGTCCATTATCTTAATAAAATTTAATGATTTTTCATACCTAGGTAAATCAGCCCGTTAAAACATTGCATTTTCATAACTTCCTGCCTTTTACATCTGACTTATATTAAAAAGATCAGGTCTCACAATTAATTCCCAGATCAACTTTACATTCACAAATGTTGTACTTTTCATCACAACCACAGAGAAGTCATCAAAAACACCCTTGAGTGAGCTAAACTAGCTACTTTATTTTGTAAGTTTTGCATTGATCATGATTAACGTAACTGCAACAAGGGTTGAGAGTGGCCAGAAACTGTTGACTAATATTAATGATAAATGATAACCCCAGACAGGCTGCCAAGTAATCAGCTGCGTGATGAACCTACAAAACAGAATTCTCAGATACATACTGTATGACAGCATATGTTAAAGCAGAAAACATCAGCCACTAAAGACAATATACGCGCATTATATGTAAGTAACAACACACTGAGGGACAAAAAAAACAGACGTTTCAATCTTCTCAATAACCACTCCTGACAGTTAAACCTGTCCAGTCATTCCCTGTACTCCTGACTCTTTAGAACCAGTTCGAGTGGCCCTAAAAAATCAGGGGCAACGTTTATACTATCACCAGGAACAGCTCAGTCTCCTGCATCAGCAGCTAAAGGAGGCAGTTCATTTCAATGAGACCGCTACCACTGAGTTGGCATTCTAAATATGCTTTGTGGAGGATCAGCTGCAGCGTCTTAGAGTGACATCTCCACCAGCAGAGGGAGCCACAGCTTCACCGAGTTCCTCCTCTGTGACCCGTGTCACTTCCGCTTCCGGCGGGTC
>KV751352.1:3705822-3748480 GCA_001698575.1 Mola mola
TCCATTCCTGTCTAAATATGATATACATTTTGAGTTCCAAACTGCTTTTGTTCCCCTCTGATTGCTCTAAGTTGACTGTATCAACTCCCATTTGGCTGGGCAAGCTAGGGCATGGGCAAGCAGAGTGGGATTGAAGGTCGGCGAATTGCAACTCTTTACCACTGTTCATTAAGACTTTTTCTCAGATCTTCCAAGTGGAAGATGTGAGGTCGGGAAGCTATGAAGGCTTTGGTGCAACAGGGTTGTCATTATGTGCCATTGAGTTCCAGACACTTGCAGCAGGGAGGGGATAGAACCAACCAGCCCTAGAGGATTCCTTCTATAACAGATTATCGGAAATGGTAAAGGATCAATTAATTTCCATTGATTTACCTGTGGAATTAGATGCATGTAGAGCTTCGGCTTCTAAGATTGATTAAATACATTTGGAGCGTGAGAGAAGCCTAAACCACTTTCAGCCCAAATCAGCTCCATTTAGGTCACGAGGTCCTCCAGTCTACTCAAAGCAGAGCTCCTGTCGTCGCGCACTAGAGCCACCAAGGAACATATGCAGATTGGTCACACCCCATTATCTGCTGAGGCACATCAGCGGCGGTTGAATGAATGTCGGTGCATTTACTATGCAACACATTTTAGTTAACTGTCCAGTCAGAAGAGAGGTTAGACGTCCTCGTCCTCAAGCTTTGGTGAGTCCAGCATCTATGTCAAAATTATGTTGCAGACAGCTAACCCTGGTCATGTAAATGTCTCCTTCTTGGTCTTCTAGAATGGAAGCTCTAATTGACTCGGGAGCAGACGTTAATTTTCTGGACTCTTCACTAGCCAACATGCTCGGACTAACTACACAGCCACTTGAGCAACCACTGAATGCCACCGCTTTGGATGGGATGTCCTTGTGTATTTAAGCTGCGTACCCCTGCCCTCTTGTGTCTGTGTACCGACCCTTTCGCCCGCTTAAATGGACTTTGACTATTCCCTCGCGTTTTGGTCTGCTTTTGGAGTCCAGTCATTTTCTTTTCTTGATAGTACCCATTTGATTTCTCGCTGTCCTGGTACATGTTGCATGCTATGCATGATGATGTGGTTTGGCATCTCAAATCCGTATGTGCTTTGAGATATTCCCCATATTTAATTTTTCCTATCTCTGCCCTACATGCATTGCTTGACACAGGTTTTATTCAACATTGCTGATGTGGCAGAGGCTTCTGCAGATCTATTTTGTTGGCTTCACACTTTATTAAACTGAGTTGTCCAATGGCTATGCTCACTAATCACACTAATGTTTTGACAGTTTCTGACAGTCCCGATAAATACAGGTCCTGACCTCTCTCTGCGTCACAGTTCCTCAATCTTCCTTCTTTTCTTCATCTTTTTCTTTTTGTTTTCTCCTTGACCTGCCCTCTGCCACTCTTATTCAACTCCATAAATACTTATATTACTTCTGTCACTTGTATTGTGTTCCTGTAAACTATTTTTTTTTCCACTTTTATTTATTTCTATCACTTCTTTCACACTAAAAAGCTGCTGCCCTCTGCATCCACTCCCTGTAGAGTGTGTGTGTGTGTGTGTGTGTGCAAGTAAAGAGCTCCATTGACTTTGGACAGGCAGTGCTCACCTCATCGCCCATAAAATTCCTATATATGCCTGCTGTACACATTGCAGAATGAAGTGTATGTGGATGTGTGTGGAGGGGGGGATAAATCTTGGGTTTTAAGTGGTACATGCCGACACAGGGAACAGGAGATGAATTAAATTAGAGGATTACAAAAGAGGAAAGTGACTCTTTCATACAGTATTTGTGTATGTGTATGTGTGTGTGAGAGAGAGAGAGAGAGTGTGAATATTCATACTTAGTTCCGTTTAGAGATAAGAAAAAGAGATTCAAGCTCAGCTTGTGCTTCATTACTGACACACACACACACACACAGTATGAGATTATGGCCTCATAAAAAGTCTAACTAACAAAATTGTAGGTTCTTCTGAAGACAGTGATTACATCAGCTGAGATGTATCGAGGAATTTTATTTATTGTTTTCTCTCATGTGTTTAGTTCTGAATGCTGCAATCCAGTTTTATGTTGACGCTCCGGAAAACTGACGGACAAATTTCTTCCAGCTTTTCATGGGTGAAGAGATAATGACTGGTTAATGTTGAATCACAGAAAAATTAAATGACACTCATGCTGGCCACACAACAGAAAATCGGAGCCAATGCCATCATTTCTAGGCAACAGAAGGTACCTGATTTCAATAACAGGGCAACAAAAGCCAAGATATATTGTTTTATAACAGCTCCGCAGCATCTTCCTGTACTTTGCTATTGCATTATGACGTTTCAAAGGATTTTGTGTGGTTTCCTGTAACCTTCAAACCAGGAACTAGGAGAGCTACAACGCAGTTAAGGTGTGCAGATCATATATGTTTTCATGTTGATCTAAACTGAAATCTGCTTCAAAAGCTGTTCTAAAATGACTTTGAATAGTGTAAGAAGTGAGTGAAACATGCTTCAATGTCCGGAGTTTAAGGGGAGTGTCAGGTAACACAGAGCAGGGCCATGATGCAGTTTGCTGGATGAGAAACGGTAAAGGCCAGAGAAAGAAGAAAGGATTTCTGCATTTTCAGCAAATCGCAATAAGATACAATGATTCTGCTGCAACTTTGCAGGTCAGATATCAGCATAGGTGATCTGCAGCTCACACACACACTCTTGCATCCAGAAAATAAAGTGAATGAGAGGAGGTGTCGGTGTTGCCAATGTCTCGTTTCTGCTCCATCATTTGGAAAAGGTTATCTTTGCTGCATGTTTCCTCACTCATCATTTCTGCAGATCAAACAGTGCGGCTCAAAAGATGTATATCCTGTTCCCCGGGAGAACTCTTAAATCCCTCTACACAAAAAAAATCCTGTGTCTTAGTATCAAATTTATTGAGTTACTAATCCCTGATGAAGAGGACGAAAAGATGACAAAGAAGAGAGGAAAAAAAAGAGTAGGACGAGATGATGAAAGGAGAAGAAGAGAGAGATAAAGCAAGTTAGGGGAAGAGAAATTTAAAGGAAGAGGAACGATGGCATGGAGATTAAACAACTGCAGAGATATGAGACACAGGAGAAATGAGGAAATGTGGCTGTTGGAAGTAAGGAGGGAAAAACCGTGAAGAAGGGAAGGAAGAGCAGAGAACCAAGAAGAGGATAGAGAAAGTGTTGTGGTAGACACAAACGTGTGTGTGCATGTGTGTATGTGTGCGCTCAGTGGCAGAGACTGTGATCTTTGTGAGTCGTCTGGGGAGGAAAGAAGGGGAGGAGGAGGGGAGGCACGGGCAGTTTTCCATGAGACTTTTAAACCCATTTTAATGAGGACTCATTCACTTCACGTTTCTGTGCAGCAATACAAAACAACACCTCTGGAATGTTGCTGTCGACCAACCGAGGGGAATTTCAGAGAGAAGTCGGCAAGTATTTCCTGACAATAACAACTAAAAGCAAAATATAATGTCTCTCAAGCATGTGCACTCCCTTTGTTGAGTTGATTATGGGGCACCAATGGCACAGAACAGAGACGTGCGCCCGGGATGTAACCTCAAGGTGCCTGCAGTCCTGATACTAGCAGCTTTTTGAGCAAAGACAAACAGATAACTGACACACAACTGGAGTGAAGTGGAAGGCAGTATAAGGTTGCCTGAATTCTAACATTAAACTTTGGGATGAAGTGAACCTGACATTTAAAAATTGGAAGTTTGGAAATTCAATTATCAGCAAAATCAATGTTTCATTCCGTTTTGATTCAGCAACACTATAGTGGAACAACATCGCCATCGGATTTTGCAGCGGGTTGATACGACTGATAATCAAATATTAATATACAAAAGCTGATTAAACTTAGCCTTACTAACCCAAACAGAGTCCAAAATGATACAATTAAACACATGACCATGAATAATTAAAACATCTGTGGATGTCACAATGGGTGCAAAAAGCCCACTTGGATAGTTTTCACTAAGTGTTTCGCCTGAAGACACATATGGCACTACATTGCTGTGAATGGACACAACTGTCTCAACATCATTCTTCCAGCCTTGTCCTATTTCAATCTGCAGTTCAACCTCTCTGCTTAAGCATGGACAGCGTGTATAATAACCAATCCACTGTCCCATTAAAACAAGCCTATAAATCCTCCAGCCCATCGTCAACTCTGCTTACGAAAAAGCACCTATCTTTAACTGAGGAAGACGAGATCTGCTGCCTCTTCCTGTGTGTGTAATCAAGTCATAGATCAGGAGGACCAAGTGTTAAAATGGTCATACTATTAATACATCAATACATCATTATAACAAGGGAAATATTCAAAACATTTTCTGCAGCAGGAACAAGTTTGTCTGCCAACTAACAGAGAGCCTTTATGAAATATGCACCAGGCACAGCTGAATCTGTTTTCTGCACATGCAATATCTCGCTCCCAGTTCACACAGTTGTTTGGAATAAAGCAGCAGTCCTCCTGGTAAATGTGGAACTCTTTTTACAAATATTGATCTCAAAGTCCAAACGTTTAATTCAGTTTCCTCTGGAGAGTGTATAACTATGATTTGGTGCTTAAATGTCCCACATTCGTGCGGCAACGTTACTGCACGCTTTGAAATGACTGACACGAAGACCTCTTAATTGCAGCTTTTCGTATTCAGCATCATGAGCATGTCACTTCCTTCATTCTTCAGGTAAGCGCACCCCTCTTGACGTAGCTACACTGGAAATGTGTCGACACCCCGTTCAGCTGTTGATACAAGCTGTTGTGTGATTTTTGTGCTTTAAATTGCTGCATTTGTGCACATATTGAGCAAATTTGATTCTCTCGCAACTCTGTATTGAAGTCATTTTTTCCTTTGAGAATATTTTAGGAAAAACCTCTTTTTGTAACATTTGCAGAACTTTGTATGACTATTGTGAAAATCCTCCCATGAGACTTATCATAAACCTACAAAATATGCTGAAGAGAATCTCTACACTGATGTTTGACGCACAAGAAAAGAAATTCTGCGTTGTTAAGATCCATTGTGATCAAAGGGAGCATGTATAGGGGAAAAAACAAATTAGATATTAATCTATATAAAATCAGTCATTTCTAGCTGTTTGTTTCAGTGTACTTGAAGTACAGAGGAGTGATTTTCTTCACAATATTTTTTTAGCGAGTGAGTCAAAGGTGAAATAAAGAACTGCTGGTATCTACACACACACATATCGAGCCGCACAGTGACGGGAGCAAAGAAAGAGTCTCAACAGTCCATATTAATACATAATGAGCCTGTTTTCCCCTGTGTGTCAGTGACATGACGGCGTTGAAGGACAGATGGGTGAATGACTGAGATGACAGACAGCGGCAGCAGAATGTTTCCTAGCCATGTTCAGATGCCGGAGATTCTACAGAGCAGAGGAAGGGGGACAGATGGCACTCTTTCATCATTTATCTTCATCGGTGGGACGTTTTTATCTTTGTCCCCGTAGTGACACACTCCCATGAGACCCCATGATCCCCCCTCATCGCTCTGACATCAGCAGCAGCACAGGGTGATGATCAATGCTGATGAAGAAGATGATGCTTACTTTTTTTTAATCATATACTGTGATTTGAAATGACTTCAGCCTAGAATTAGAGTCATTATTTTGATCATTTGCAGGTCCGCTTGATTATCTGTTTTTCACCAAGTTCTGTTGTCCTCTCATGAAGCCTGAGAAGGTGATTGTATTATATGCTTTGCTTGCAGTTATACAGTTCCATTGTCAGCGTACGCAAAGGTAAAGGGGTAGCATACACACACACGTATATTTTCTAAATTGAGATTAGTCCATTTTTTGTCTGTTGGAAAAGTTTGAAAATATTAATGTGCTAAAAGTCATAGTAATGGAACAAGGGTAACCTCACATGAATTTAGTCAAAGACAGTTCAGGAACTGAACAAAGACTATCAAGACTATTAATACTTTATGGTTCCCAGTGTTTCACAAGCAGAAAATCATCACTTAAAGCCTTCTCACAACAAGCATACAGTAGATTTTTGGTCAGAAAAATCTGCGGGAAATTTCATGTGTTCTTATTAATATACACACACTACAGTGAACAGGAACATCTGTGTAAGGGAAAAAATATCGGGACAGACTTCGATCCCAGCAGATTTTCACAAGCTGGAATATACGTTGGATCGCTGACTTTCAACTTTCATTTTCAGGTCAAAATAGGGCAAAGTCTCATCAATGGCACCAGAACCTGAACAATTAAGTCAGATATAACATATTAGCTCGACACTAGGCAGTGAATTAAAATGAAGATGTAACTGATAGCTTCCAACCGTTATATTTTGGTACAGGAAGAGGTTAGCCGTAACTGGTGTGTACTAAAAGTATCACATCTGGGGTTTAGAGGGAACATATGAAGCCTCCCTTACAAAAAGTAAGTGAGCTTTCTTCGAATGTGACGGGCTAGCATCCCCAAGAGAGTCTCATCTTCAAGGTCAGCTAAAAATTTTGCTTCTAGCATTGTCTTTGTTGCTACTGCTCGACTGTATTTTTTCTTTTTCTCTATCTTTTTCTTCAGTTTTGGCAGAATGAAAATGGAAAATGGCCCTTAAGATAATTGGCACTGGACCTGGTGTGCATGTGGTTCGCTAAATGGAATACTTGACTTGTTAAGCACAATCACATTACTCACTGCAATGTGCTTTTGTTGTGTTGCAAACACAGCTTCAGATCATGTTGTTGTCTGCTTTGGATGTGACATGTCATCAGGAATACAGATATGGTTATCATTTCCCACTAAACATTCAATTTATGATTCTATATAGTGTTGTATTGTTTCTACATGACCTAAGTAATGTGAAAGTTTTTAAGGTTTTTAGGATGGAAAAAAAAGGTGAATATGTCCACTTAGGACACTGGATGTGTATATTATTACATTATATTAAATATAGACTAGATTAAATCATTTTGTTTTTCAACGATGGTTGATGATTCTGTCATTTTTAGGTAGGTCTGATTAAGTTGTTTTATGTTCAAGAATTCATTTTTGATCACTCAACTGATCAATTCTCCCCCTAACCCTAATCATGTGGCCCTATCCCTTAATTTAGCATGTGGCTGCATATAGGGACCCCTGTTTTTATTTTGGACCAAGTGGTCATCTAGCCTTCCAAATGGTCCTTAGTGCAGACAAACAGTGGTAGAAGAAAACCTCCACTAAACTTGTATGAAGATGGTGTAACATGACACATGGCATCCACTATGTTCATATATTCGCAAATAATTATGCCAAATAAGTTTAGTAGTAACAGTAATGTTAGACGTATGTTTAAACCGTCCACGTTGAAACCACTTTACATTTGTTAACAAGTGCCATCAGCAGCCATTACTATGTATAAAGCCATGTCCCATTTCTTCGGTAAAGATTTCAAGCCCTCACTCTTGTGCCACTGTTGTTAAGGTCCACTAACTGGAAGAGGTCACTCCAAAAGTATTGGGATTTAGCCTTTATTTTTTTTAGATTTTCTTGAATTGGCGAATGGGGAAATAAAGGTCATGATATCTTGATTCAAACCAAGAACTCTTATAACCGCAGTATGAAAGTGCCGGACTTGCCCCTTAATTTCACATGTCACTTTTATAAACTGATTTCTTGCATATTCGAGGAAATCAGAAAATTTAATGGGAATTAATTTCCCATTGCTGCACTTTCATTAGCCTCTCATGTAAGAGTGGGCAGACTGAGCTAAGACGTTAAAGGCTGAGAGAACACGACCTTACCCTGCTCCTTATAGCTGCTGTCTGTAGCGTGTAACAGAGCAACCACATCACACTGAGTGAAACATACGATCCTGTATCCAACTTTGGGACCACATTGACCCAACGGGACACTCAGACTGCTGCGTGCACAAACTCCGGGTTAGGCGGGATGCTGGACCCTCAAACTCACAACACAGAAAGAGTTAAGACTAGAAGTAATCTGTATGATCAGATTAGATTTAAAGACTGACATTTTAAAGAAGTAGAGTCCAGCTCGGCATCATCCACTTGCGCACAATGACGCACAGCCAAATTTACAAAAAAAAAACAAACAAACAACCACACCACACAGCGGAAGTTGTGTGTTCTTGAGAAACACGTTTGAACAGAACTTCTCAATGTTTTTGTACTTACCAAGCAGAAGAGCAACAGGCAAGAAGATGAGGCACGCGGAGTTCACCAGAGATGCCATCTGACCCGACGAGTCGTCCTCGTTTCGCAAGTCAAGCCTCGGGTCTGCGGCAGGATACCAAAGCAGTTGTGAGAAAAAGAAAAGGCTTCTGGGCGCTGCTTGGAGTGTCTTCCCCCTCTGTCTGCCGTGTAGCTCTGCACTCTTCTGGAAGGAGCATCCACCGCGAGCTGCGAGGGGGGGAGCGGGGCGCGTTCGTGCCACGGAGGAGGAGAGAAGAGAATCCATGAAGGGGAGCAAATGAATGAAGTCAGACCTGGAGTGGATGGACGGGACGGGAGGATGGACGGGAGGATCTAGAGGATCTAGCAGTGTTATAAATAGTCAGTTAACACACGAGTCCTGCATTCAAAGTCTGTGCTAAAGTGTTTTTCTTTCACAAGTCCTACTTTTATTATTATATTATAGGCCTTTTAAAAACTCGATAGCTAGATGGCTGTATGTGAAGTGTGAATTCTGTATATTCTCAGACATCATTTTACATAAATTCGCATGGGAATGACCATCATCAATTCTGCCAAAGACGTTATGTTGGTTTTGATGTTTTCTGTTTGAGAACAGGATCATTCAAAATGTCATGCATGGCTTTGGAAAAACTGAAAAATGTTTGTAAGGACATTTTATTCATTGTGAGATATGGCACCATCCAGATGCTCTCTAGTCATTTCGACTGGAGGGACTTGATATGCTCAGTATTTTGAAAGGTTGTAATGATGAAACAAAAAGGTTGAGAAACACTGTTTTAAATTATTTCCCTCGACAGGAAAGGGTCTCCAACTTCAAAATAAATATATCAATCAAAAATATATAGCAAATACATTGTTATTTTTAACCGATGTGGGCTACAAAAGTCCCCATGTTCAAGACTGATGCCAATTTTCCCTGCTCCCACCACACTATTCAGTTGCTTGTCAAATGTAGTATGCCAAAAACAAATGGATGTCCTCTATCTACTCCCAATTTGTAGTATCCAAACTAGGATACTTTTTGGCTGCTCTGACTCACAATCTTCTCCAGGGGAGAAGACACGTCACGTCGACTGAGACGCAGAGACAGCAGATGGATGACAGTGCATTCACAGAAGTGCCTAATATCAGCGACTTGTATTTCTAAATAATACATTGATATATCGTCGGACAGATGAATGTTTGAAAGTGTTGTGATGTGTTCTAATATCATGTAACGGTGCACCAATATATTGGCTCAATATTGACATGGTTAATGGGTATGAGTTATTGGCAAATAAGGTGGAATTTACAGATACCAGTGGATGCCTAGTGCACTATTACTTGAATGTATACTGCATGCAGTCTGCGTTAAGACTAAACACATGCAATATAGAGCATGACATGAACAGAGTAGTCACCACATTAACTTCAGCAGTGTTTTTGGAAATGACACAACACAGATACGGCAAATTGAGCAGTTATTTTTTTTTTTATTCCAAAATGTTTAGGATAGAAGAAACTGTATTAAGATACAATGTAACCATCCAAGCCAAGGGAAATGAAAATAATGTAGACAGAAACAAAGCAACAGTCACACCAGTCTCTCACACAGCAGGACTCACCCATCCTTCAACTCTGAGTACAACAGACCAGGGCTACTAACCCAAAGGTGAAGATGGTCAAATACCTTTCTCTCCATTTCAAATATTTGTCCAAATTAACTGCCTTGGCAGCCAAATGTTTGCAAACAAAAACAGTATTTCTTCTGTTGTGCTGCAGTTACCTTGAAACCAACCACAAATGACCTTTCAGTGACTTCGTCTAAATGGGACTGCTATGGGTTAACGCTCAAACATTATTAAGTTGTCTAAAGGCCCAGATGGGATCAAAAATCAAAGTAAAACATGAAGAATGCTATAAGGCACTTGCTAGACAAACAACGTAGCAGGTTCTATATAAAGAGGTCAAATCAACAGAACTTTATTTTACAATCAGAAGACAGGTTGGGCACCCTACCAATTCACAATAATGTGTGTAACTGGGCTGTATACAAACTTATCATACACTTTGAACTTTAAGATGAACAAATGGTGCATTTACAACCTAAAGCATGATTTTGAACATTGGGTAAAACAGATTATTTGAGAGGAGGATTGATTTCTGAATTCAAAACCTAACTGACAAGCAGAGTGACTGTCTGAGGTCCAACTAAGTGCTGCCTCCTACAGGCTATAAGAAGTCACTGCACATTAAGTTTACAAACATTTGGAATATCCTGATAAAAGATCAGTAACAATTATGTGTTTTATTCCATCATAACTAATCTGACAACCCTTAAAGCAAGTATACAAGTCTTACAAATACTAAATGTTAATATTAAAAAAGGGATGGATGTACAGACGAACACGTTTATCAGTCTAATCAGTTTAGAGAGCAGAGCTTTACACGTGGACGGCTGAAAAACTGGGATCCAAATATCATGTTTCTAAGGGGAATTCTTTGCAAATATTTGTTACTTTGAAAAATCATACTTCTTATCCTTAAATATTGCTTGCATCCTTCCAAAGCTCTCATTAGAATGATTTGTGAAAACAAGGCTAGATAGAAGCAAGTTAATGAGACATGCTTTTCATCCTCAATGCTTCAGCCTATTTATTTTTGGTAAATAATTCAATGCGTTGATGCTCTTTAAAGCACCGGGACAGGAGACAAGTGGTCATCTCCAAGCCTATTAAGAAATAATTGAAAGGAGACAACATGAAATGGCTTTGGACGTTACTTAACTTTTGGTTGCCAGCCAAGGTTAGCTTGGTTGTTAAAAAACAAGAACTGTAATCCTGCATTGACTGAATTCCAAGTTGGCTCTAGTGATGAAAAAAATTGCCCAGGCCTGCCCTTTGCTTTTAAAAGGCCATGAGAGAAGGCAACATTTTGAGGCAAAACATGTCTTCATTACGTGGACTTTAGTAACTTCTGTTGATCAAAGGTAGCCACTTCATCACAACTTGTTCAGTATCCCAAAACTTAACATGTCTGACTGATTGAAAGGAACAGAAGTAGAACAAACGAAACAGGAACATTGCTGAACATTCTTTGAGTCTGATGAACATTTGGATGGAGACATCAAAAGAGAATATTCACTCCAACCACCAGCACTTTCTGTCTTCTAAGCTCCAAGGAACCGCTCACAGTGGGCTGATGTCATCCTTGTTGTTCTCTCCTCTCAAATATTGTAACAAAATGTACTCTATGATGAACTGGCGCCTCTGCCCTAAAACTTTCAACAGGACTAGTGGTTGACGAGACCCTGCAGCATCATCATGAGTCGCCGCGCCCTCTTGCTGAGCGGGCTGTGGAGGTCCTGCTGCAGGAAGGCAAACAGCTTCTGCCTGACCTGGGCCAGCACTGTGGCCATGTGGTCTCTCGTCATTGGGTCGCTGTGGTCCAGATTCATTACTGCATCCTCCAGGTAGCTGAACAGGGACAGTGACAAGAGAGTGAGGTCAGAGGATTAAGCCTGAAAATTCAATACTATTTTGTTCTCTGTGGAGAGCTCTCTTTTATGTGGAGAAAGACATCCATATTTCACATTGGTAGTCTGAAAATTTATTCAGCTATAAAAGTACAAGGGTAACCTGTGCAAACTTGCAGCTGCTACAAAGGTCAAAACAAAGAGAGAAAGGCCGGCTCCATCAACGTCTCAGCTATTTTGACAGTTTGAATGTCAAGCGCCATCCTTGCTTACAGGTACTTTTGCACCTGCCAGGCCTTTATGTGAATGTGGAGCTTGTGTGTGCACTGAAATATCCCACCAAAATGACTTGTGAGAGCATCACCTCGCTCCTGCCCTTGTAATCAAACTTTGACCATCAACGTCCAGGGGGGCAAACTACAGTACTATAGCTGCTCCTACACCACCAGCTGGCCAAGTCGCTCATAAATCGCATAGTTGACCTCGAAACACTATCAACAAATTCTTTAAAAAGGTACAATCCATTCACCCAAAAAATACAAATTATACCCCTAAATGTGGTGTTATTTATCCATCTCTTCTTTTGGTATAAGGTGTTGAAATAGAACTGAACAACTAAACAGCACTTTCTCGTTTTGTAATACAGAACACTAGTTCCTATATAAAAAATGCGCTCACCGGGGTCTGCAAATAATCTCCAGTAACCAGCTCATGATTTCTGGAAAGAAACCCTGCTGTTGAGTTTTATAAATTCAGTTTTTGGCAATGAATTTCTGAAACCACCTTACCTAACTGCACATGATCTGAGATGCTATTTATTAAAATGCAGGAGATAATCTGCTAACTCAACACTTTGAAACACACATGTACTTGCTGGTCTTGGTCTCTCCGTTCACATTACGCGTACATCAGAACCAGCTAACAATCCTGCTAATGGTCTTCTGTTGTCACTGCAATCCCACTGCTGTTATTTGCTGCTTCTTTCATGGATTCTTCGAAGATACTATGAATCCAATTTACATAAGACGAAGGTGTCATTATCTTGTGCAAAGCCTCAGAAATACTGCACAGTGTTCTTCCTATATTTGAGGCTTGAAAAAATGCCCTTAAAATAGGCAATAGTGAATGGATGTTAAGAAGTTTGTGATTTATCTGCTCTTGTTTCTTTCTTCTGAACTCCCTCACACCAGAGTCAATTTGATGGCGATTCTGCTCTGTACTATCACTGCCTCCGACTGGACCACGGCCTCATCACTTTATCCAGATGGCACACAACAGCACCAGAGGGCCATGGTGGCAGCATTAGGCAGCTACAATGTAAACACAGAGGCAAACATGCGCCACATGCACAGGGAAGTTCCATAAAGGGACGAGAATAGAATGAATGCAAGGATTTATAAAAAGATATTATGTTAGTGAGACCGGGCTTTCTTAGGAGTACATTAACACATCTTGTGAATGACAGAAAATTACATTACACATGTTAAAAAAAAAAATCAATAGCATAAGAAAATGAAATAAATAAAATCACGAGAAAGCAAGATCATCCGTGCTCCACAGATTTAATTCACGGCTATACAGAGGGGGGCTTTTCTCTAACAGACTGACAGCAGTACAGTGCTGTGTAAGGGAGAGAAGAGGTGTGTGATGCCATTCAAAATGTGTTTTTCATGTGTTAATATTCATGCATATTCATTTTACTTTATGTGCAAAATATATTCTGAGAAATTGTGTTGTTAAAAGAATAGTTCAAGAAAATGCATTCAAAAATGAACTGCCACCAGCAAAAAAAGGCTTTTAATTAAGGTGGTAACCAACATTGTGAGAGTTGAGTATTTGAATCTTCAAGAGGTCTCACATGTCCTGGGTTCATATCTCAGTGAGAAAATACAGGGAACATTATGAAGCCCACACTGTGTTGACCTTTGGTATGTTAATCTAAAATTTATTCAATTATTGGAAATTTACTTAATGAACTCTGTTTGAACCTTAACATAATCATCCAGTAGTTTAATAAAGTAAATCACATAGTGTGCATTTTAAAATAACCATGTCTTCCTCACCTGATTTTGAGCTCAGAGCGGGTTGTAAGGTTGGAGGAGAGCTGCTGGATGAGTGACAGCAGCACAGGCTGACTGAGAGGGCAGGAGTGCTGACCAAACACCTGCTGAGAGTCGATGGTCTCGCACACATACAGGACAAGGTTCAGATCGGTTGCTGACAGAGCCTAGAAGGGGAGGAGGAGGAGGGCCACAATGCAATATATCTACTCAGACAACAGAAATTACAAGGTGCTTCCTTGCAACATGAGTTTCATAAAATGAATGGCACCACTACTCTTAAGACCGTGCTTGTTGATCTAATTCTTTGACAACAAACTAACCATAACTTTATACTTCCTAAAAATGGTATGTGACTATTTCAGACTCAACTTATGAACTTTCCAAAACTTATAACAGAGCAATCAGCTGGATATCACCAACCACAATTTTCAGCACACAAAACTTAACATCATCTCAAAAGAACAATTGTATGGGCTGGAAGGCCAAATCTTTAGCTTTATGGTGAAAAAAAAAATAATACCTGAACTCTTATTTTATCTTGTATTAGTTTAAAAGGGATCATTAAAATAATAGGCACCCACAGGAAGGCTGGCACTGCATTGGACATAATAAATATGCATCATAAATCATAAATGTCCTAATTTTATTGCAGATTACAAACATTGGCGTAGTCGGTAAGACAAAATCTATTTTCTTAATTTCTACAAGCCTGAAAGCAGTAAAGACATCTTTGGGACATATCAATAATTTGATTACTGGCCCCAACATCCATTTAAATAAAGAATGGGCAGGCAGTAGAAACAGGTCAGATTAATAAAGTATGAGCTTGGACATGTTTGTGTGTTCTGGTTTTTTTTTATGCCCCAATCCAAAAGGCCATAGGTAGAGAAGGCACATTAAAAACTGAAGTGTTACCACATACACCTGGATGATAAGTAACCAGAAGAAAATAAATGGAGGAAAAGACCTGTTAGCTGCCACTTCAGAGCAGGTCCAGATACAAGCCTACTGAGGAGAACCTACATATTGAGCATCTGCAGCACTGTTAATGCACTAGTGGTGCCTGCAAGTGGGATTGTTTGAGGTTGGAGTTGGAATGTAGTCCTGGTGGGCTCTTTCATTAATGAATAGTTTATAGTTTATAAGATGAAAAAGGGTGTTTCAATTAATTCACAGTGGACAAATGCAGACAGGCTGCAGACGCAAAAACATATACTGTTCGTTTTTTACCTGCTGAAAAGCCTGGTTGAGTTGGCCCTGCTGGAGGAGCTGCAGGATGTTGGTCTGTTGTGTCTGGTAGTCAAGGTGTGTTGTGGGGACGGGTGTACCAGCCGCTGATCTCATTGCCTGCATGATGCTGGAGGTAACTACCGCCTGCTGCTCCTTCATTGCCAAACTCACCTCCCCCTTGACAATTCGCTGCACATGACTAAGAATAGACTCCTGCAAACTGGGGAGGACAGGTGAAGACACAAGAGGGCACAAAGAGGGCTTAAACTTGTAATGCTGCACTGTATGTTGAAGGATTCCCCTCATTCACCCACATTTTGTTAGTGTAATCTTCCTTCCGCAGTTTATTAGGTATCTAACATACAAACAATTTGAATCTAAGAGTGAAAAAAATCTGGAACTCTAGTATCCAGGAATGTCATTCCTTTTCAAGCTGTCAAAGTTTTAGTTGGCCAACTACTTTCTCTCTGCTCTGACCCCAACAAATCTATAAACTCTACAGGCCCTTAAATTAATTGCATAGGGAACAAGAGACTGGATCGAATATGTTCTTACATTTGCCCCAGGACTAAGCTTTGCCTGTTTCTACTCTCCAAACCATTAGGCACCTGCTCAACTGGCTGCTGGCACAAGCATCTGTTGATATGCATATCTGTTATTCAAAATATCTGATTGGACATTCAGATCAATTGCTGCCAGTTATATAAATTGGCAGCAGGATTTAAAACTTAAAGTTTGATGGCTCACAGTACTGACTGGTCAATGTCGATGTTTTGGCCTCTTTGTATTAAAAATACACTACTGATGAGAGCAAGCATGCTTCGTTGAGGTACAGTATGTAGAGAATGTAAAGAATTATGGAAATGCAGTTAAACAGGTAGATAAGGAAAAGAAAGTCAGTCCTTTAGGGGAGATTCAATTCTATCTAAGCGTGAAAAAAGAAACAAAAAAAGAAGGTTTAAGGAACAGCTTTCTACTTTCAAGTGGCTAACAGTGTGACCAATGAAGGTTAGCCAGGATACATACTTTCCCACCATCAGCTGGATCTGATGCTGGACCTCAGCCCGGATATTAGCCGTGATGTTGGTGACCAGCTGATCAGTGGAGCTTTGAAAGCTGTCTATCATCTGCTGGAGTTGGCCAATCAGTGGGTCCCGACTCTCCTGCTCTCTCTGCTTTCTGTTCTTCATATGAGTCTCAAGCTGCTGGATGTCTATGAAGATGAATGTCAGTAGCAAATTGGTCCTTCAACGTGCTTACAAATCCTAAATATACTGTACATAAAACAACATTAAAAAATGTATAAACTATACCTTGTGTCTTTAATTACTTATCTATTATATCACGTTAACTCATCTCATATCACTGCCATTTTAGTCTCTAACTGGTGTGCATTAGTTTTTAAATAATTCAAACTTTCGTTTTGAGAATATGTTGTAAAGCACTTTGAATTTCCACTGACTTGTTTTAAAATGTAACACCAGTAAAGCTTAATTGACTGATTTGTTATAATGCTAATATCTGTGAAGCCTTGGGTTGAAAATCTGATTAGAGAGTTTATCAAATGCAGATACACAAATACATGAAAATTTTGGCAACTTCATTTTCAACCAACAAGCACCTCTTTCCAAACTCAGACAAACTAAGAATTCTCTACTGTTGAAGCACAAAAATAATTCTGTTTATGACTTAACAGCTGGAGAATCTAGTATGCTAAAAATCCCGACTAGCACCGAGTCAGGGCAAGCCCACTTGTAAAAAAAACACTTCCAGAGTGCAGCTTGGGCAAATCTATCAACAAGGGAGGATAGCTGAGCGAACCAGTGCCATAGTTAAATGGATCGCCGCAGACTTTAGCCTGAGGGGAACTATTTTTACAAGAATTTGTCAACTGTGAGAAACTGAAAAGGCTATGAGAGTGGCACGAGCAACATTTGTCGCTCTTACTTGAGACTGCTGGACATCAGTATGTAATCATCATTCTCTAACTGATGACCAATGGCAACTGCACTTGTTTGCTTTGGGTGTGTTATAATCAGATGTTACTTTGCAACTGTTCTATATATGGATATCAGCAAATCAAGTATGCAGTTCATATGAGGTCATGGACAATACAAAGCACTCAATGACACTTTTGCATTCAGCAAATTAAGTGAATAAAATTTAACATCTGTTAAATTACGACGTTATAATAAAGGTAAAGAAGCTGTGATTTCTCTGACCAGTTTGTCCTGCATTTATTTTTCAAGTCCTACACATCTATATTTATAACACCACCAAAAAATACAATTAAATACTAGCATTTTAAGATTGTGACTAATCATGATTAATCAAGCTTATTGTTGTGATAAACAAGATTAGATTTTAATCAACTGACAGCACTAGTAATTCTTAGTTGGACCATGTGCTGCAATGAGTGGTTTGGGTCATATCTGAATCACCACAATACTTTTTCAATTACAAATTTGAATTTGTTATAAGTTGGCCTTACATTCTTGTGTGCCTTGTTTAAAGCTGTCGTTGATTTGCTGAAACATGGACTGGCAGCCTCTTTCAAAAACAGGCAGTATGATACTCTGGAAGGTGTCTTTATAGGCTGTTTGGATGGGTCCTTGCATTGCTTCCGCTGCTGCTCGACCAATTGCATCCGTTGTGCTCTACAAACAGGAAGTGGGCATTGTGAGAAGGGCAGAAGAGGGCAGGTGACATTGTGACAATTTAAGATGGGAGAAGATACAGGGCCTGCCACTTGCCTTTGATTTGACCACTTTCGTGACATTGTCCTTCAGGGTGACCTCCACAGCGGTCAACTTTGCAGCAATTGTATTGTTAAGCTGACCTGTCACTGGCTCCAGATTCTTTGAGATTGCTAGTGAGGGTGGAAAAATGGTAAGGTAAATTAGCAAGACCGTGGCTATAATTAGGCATGAGACAACAGACAAGAACATCTCCTCCTCAAACTAGTTGGCAGGAGACTTGAGACAAAACATTTCTCTAGAGGCTTAATTTTAGTGTCGCAGTCCAACACACCTCAGATTGCCTTTATTATATCTATTCATTTTCTGCCTGAAGTGATCTCAAGAATTAAGATAATGCTTTAGTTTATTGATGTAGAGCTTAGCGCTGCATGTTGCGAAACAAAATTTTGCAGCTTAGCGAAAATAAAACAAACAAAATACAGTCAGTACATAAGATTTACTTTCTTAACTTTCAAGAGCTAGTTAATAAGACAATGTTTCTAACCGATTATTTACATTAGGAATGTCTTGATCTGACAAGACAGATTACCACCGACTTTACAGAAGTCTATATCATAACTATATACTATATCATAATATGGGCAATCCACATTAAAATTGTTTATATTTAATTGTTTAATCTCAGTGTTTCAAATTCAGTGTTTCAGCCACATGCTTAGTCAGATCTAGTCAATTTTTAGTGCTGCAGTGATCCCTGACCTCAATAGACTTCAAAGATTATTACAATACACAGCTATGGTATGTCCCATTTTACATTTACAATTTTACCTAAGAGAGAGATTGTGAATCGCATTTGTATTTAATATAGCCAGGGCACGATGAATGGCGCTGAAATGAAATATAAGCTTCTTCTTATTAGAACATCTCATCACATATGCTCTGCCCTCAAATAAACCAGTTAAGGTAAATTAGTGCTATAAACGACAAAGAGCTGTCTGAACTGCAAAATAAAAAGAACAGCAAAATCTGTTGTATAATAGCCTATAAACTATAGAACTAATGAAAGGGATCTGGAAATATAAAAATGCAGCGTCACTAAGTTATGTCACAAATTTACATTAAAAAAAACAGGTGGTTGATAGACAAAATAAAAGAAGCCAAGGGACAACGTTTCACACCTTATGCAGACTGAGAAGTTGGTCGTTTGGATATACTGTATATGTATAATCTCCCTCTGCTGCAGCAGACCACCAGAAATAAAGCAATACTGCCATCATATGGTAACAAGTGTGGATGGCTCTTATAAACTAAGCATGTGTGTTTCCTTACTTTGTGGTACTGTTTTTTTCATTTCCTCTCGTAGAACTTTGTCCAATCTGTTAGTCAGTACTGAGGTGAGGGCGTGGCTGAGCTGCTGGGTCAGTTGCTCCTGAAGCTGCTGATGATTCTGACTTTCAGCCAGAACTCGCTCCAGTCTGCGCTCTGCAGTCACATAATGTCAAGTCTCACAAGAATCGAGAGTGCCACATTAAAAATTATTTGACAGAAAAGACATGCTATCCATTTCTGCACAGAAACTTTGTGTTACATTTTGCTAGAAATGACAAAGTTTCAGGTGGTCCTGTTAATCTACACTACCACCAAATCCAATTTTCAGGTTGCAATGGCCTGTGATATTCTGAATTTTTCCTAAAACATACAGGAATGTGCAATAGTCTTTAGGCACCACAAGCTTTGATTATTTAGCAGATATTAAAAGTTTCTAAAAAGGTCTTTAATTTTTTTTTTTTTTTCAAGAACCAATAACTTCTACAGACAAAAGTACTCACTCCATCATAATTCCATCTTTGTAAACTTTAGCTTATCTTAGGCTTTCACACTGTACATCATCTGAAAAAGTGGTGTCTTGGCTGCTACCCTTGCACAAAGACCATTCCTGATCAAGTTTCTTCAGACTCTGTATAAGGGTCAACTTGGCATCCCCAATAAAGCTGCCAGATGCTGAGCCAGGTCCTTCAAGGCCCATTGAGTGGCCTTGATAATGCATAAAATTTGATGTGTATGCAATGCTCAACACAAAAAACGACCAAACGTAGCTCAAACAATCAATGGGAGGCTTTTTATCATGCCTTGAATAAAGCTGGTGTGATACAAAAGAGGATTACTGCAGCATATTTCATCTCATCTGCCCAAAAGAGACACTAAATACTTGCCACTTTAGCCCATAGAAGCTATTCTGTATAATTTTTTTTTTACTGCACACATATTTGCTGTATATTCTGTTTATATTCCAAAAAAGAGATATAAATAGAAATAAATATTTAGGGTAATTGTAAAATAACTAATACAACAAATCTAACGGTAATTCAAGACTTACACAGTACTGTAAATAGTGATACCACAATTGTTGACTAAGTCTAAGGTATGGACTGAGTGGGCTTAAGCTTTAAACAAAAATTTTAATAGGTACTGGAATGACCAAAAAGTGAACAATTTATCAAAAAAGGTTCAGTGAGCTAGAAAGGACTCAAGGATACGTTCTTGTTCCTGTTGGCTGGTCAGGGCGCGCTCCACCTGAGACATAATGGAACTTTGCATGGCTTCAATCTGTCCACGAAGTTCAGTTAACTCCCTCTGCTGGCTACACAGGAGCATCAACAATTCTTCCTGTACCTCTGTATTTAGCTATTGGGGGGTTGGAAAAGGGGATTGACAGAGACAACTTCAACAAAGAGTGGTGCTGAAAACTATGAATTATTACTATTTGCTAATATTTTGGAGATAGCAACTTATTAAGCTGTTAGCAAATTTCTTGGTTAGTATGTTAATTTTCTAAAATCACAAAATATCTTGTTTTACATTCATAATATCATTATGGTAGTTAATGAATAGAAAAAAAGCTCATCAATATGCAGAGATTGTTTTTTGATCAACTGACCTGTCCAGAGTCCATTTGCCTGGCCTGAGATGACTCGCTGAGGAAAGACAATGTGCAAAGTAAAAATATCTTTAACAATATTCCAACCAAACCTCAGTATATTATGTATAAAACTTTTGCTAATTGCAAATTGTGAGGTGAAAATAAAATTAGACTCAAGCAGTAACTTTAATGTGACTAATAATTTCCCTTTATAATACAACCATCTCTCTCATCATTGATAATTCTACTTCATCTGCTGGGACAAATCTTTTCAGCCTGAAAAACGAAGGAACAGGTGGCAGGGTATTGAGAGAGTGTGTGGTAATATACCAGGCACAACCATGATTGACCTTTCATGCTACAAGTTCAGGTCTTTAGAAAGAGCATATTTGACTATGGCTGATCTAAGCCACCCTTTTAATAATGATTGTGCATTGCTTCTATTAGGATGAAAATACATTCTGCAAAGAAGCAGCATTAAAATAAAGAATTAATCTGACCTTGTTACCACTGTGCTTAACAATTAATTGTGATTGTCATAATGTATAGACTCTTTACTTATATTTGTTGATGTCAGCTGCTGGCTACATAAAAAAATTGCCCTTTGGGGTTAATGGAAATATTTGTGTTCCTTGATCTATCGGTCAACTATGTACATTATGCCTGACAATCTTCCAATACACACACAGACAGGTTTATCAATCACTTTGGAACAACAGCATACTAAACATAATAATAAGTCATGACCAAATTGAATTTTTAATTCAAGATTAAAGTAGAGTATCCAACACTGTGGAGATTTTTGATAAGATATTTTTATATTGGAAGTCAGTATGCATAATTGCCAGATTCAGTGTTGCTAAAACAATATGATACTAAAAGTCCTTTGTAGTGTAATATCTAAATTACTTGCATGTGCCTATTTTAACCACATGCCTAACACATTGATGTACTGCCAAAATCGTTTACTCCAAGCCCACCTCATACTTGGAGTACTACACTATCAAACATCAACATACCCATCATCTTTCTTGGTCTTTCTTCTCAGTTTTGGTGAGCCTCGTGGTGAGGCCTTCCAGTCTTTAACAGGGAGTCGGTGAGAAGAGCGAGAGCCACAATTTCCTGACGATGATGCCAGGCTGGCCACCTCATCATCAGGGTCACTGAGTGAAACACAGAAAACATACAGATGCTGCTGTTGTCTAGGTATCAAAGTCTGCCACATCTGTGATCATCTTAGAAAGAAAAACATATTTTGCCTTAACAAAAGTCCCGTATTTGTGTTGAGCCTCGTTCTTTGATATCTTTTATACAGAATAAAAGCAAATGTATTTGCTTAAACAAGGAGATGATGCCTTCACTTGTGTTACCTCTGCTCTGCACCGGTGTCCTGACTGTCGTTCTGTGTAAGGTGGTAGGAGTGTCGATGATAAGGAGAAGTCAACTGTCTGTCCTTCGATTCCTCCCTTGAACTACAACTGAGCAGACATTTACAAAACTCATTATCATTAATATATTCCCCAAGTCTTTCAAAATTTCAACACTGAAAAAACTTAGTATACTCTGTTGTCAATGTAAGCCCTGTCAGATGCTTGTTTATGCTATTGGGTGGTGTTCAATATAGGAATGTATGTTAAACCTTTTGTAAATAGATAGCGAAATTGGTTCATCAGAAATCACCCACGAGACACCAATCTAATTACAGCGTTGTTTTTTTTATATAGGTCACATTTCCTCAAAAAAGTCTTGAGATGTTAATGCTTTGTAAAATCTTTCATGCTCGTGTGTATGTTTTCAGGATGCCAATAGTAGGGATGGGTCATGATTTTCAAATATTCTAAAAATTATAAAAACTCAAAGAGCCCAATTATTGGTTTGTCTGAAAATATATATTCTCCTGTTGTTATCACCAGTGCCTGTAAATAACGTGATAACTGCCGATGTTGTGTTGCATGCGGTAAAACATCCACAGCACAGTCTTTCCCACTCGAGTTCAGTATAGCATTTATCCGAGTGCAGCTACATCCTACAGTAGCTATAGAAAACAGCAGAAACATGCAAAGACTATTACTAACGACTATTACTTAAACTACTACTGTCGTCAAAATTGATGCATGGAACAATGTCCAACAAAATATTGAGGTGCAGTGCAAACTCTGACAAAGCTAGCATATCACAGATTGACAAGCTCTGTCATTTGAAAGCAAAGTCCCTGGCAGAAAGTGGGCCGCCACAAATCAACCACTCATGACTACCTGTGTCACCAGAAAAAGTATGTTTGATGACCAACATACTTTTGTTGAGGATGAGGGTTTTCGTAGTTTGATGGCATTTGTCCAGGCGGAGTACAGAAAGACAATTACTGCCTGACTGGAGAAGCTGTATGACGACGATGCAGCTGAGCAGTGCAACCATTTGACGAGTATTGAAAAACTGTCTTTGACCAGATATTTGTGCACAGCACTTACTACTGACGAGTAAAATTTGTTGTGAATTTGGTAAAAAATTGTTACCAGTATCTTTATGGCTTAGTTAATATCTGCGCACAGTGCACATTTTGCCGTGATGTAATATGTGATTCTATTGAGTGATTTCGGGTAAAAAAAAAGACTTTAATTTTCCGTAGTCAGTCATACTGCATTTGATTTTTTTTTGTGTTTTGCTGTTGTTAAGAGTCAAGAGTCCATAATTGTAACTGTTAACCAGTTAACCACGAATAAGGTTTTTGACCAGTTAGGCGTGACTGTTGTGCATGTACAAGCACACACACACATATTTAGCAGGAAAAATAATAGTAAAAAAGATTTTTTTTAAAATGAAGTGTACTAATAGTACCACATTAAGGACAAGCACATGCTGCCATGTCAGAGGATGGCTCACAGCCGGAGACAACGTCTCTGCTGCATAGGGACAGAAAGCATGCTGGCCGCAGGATATCATCCAGCCAATTGGTTGACATCAATATGCTGCCAATCAGTATGGGAGAGGAAATAAAACTGCTAGTTTGGTACCTCAAGACGATTACATATTGCCATCGAAAGCTACTTTTACTAAATGCATTGAAAAACCCTCCGATGAGAAAAAAGATGAGATAAAAGTAAAACTAACAAGGATAGAGAGGCTAACTTCGACCACCAATTGCTGGAAAACTCTCACAAACTAAATGAAAATCACAACTTACTGTCACTTCGTCAGTGCTGCAGTGAGATACAGCCCAGTGTGATCTTCAAGAACTTTCCCTCATAAATATAATGGAAATGCTGACTTTTTTTTTTTTTTTTTTTAAACTGCTACCAGTCTTTGGGTGTCGGGTTAACAAAAAAAAAAAATTGACGTCCCTAACACATTTTTTTGATATCTGTGTGGAGATTCTTACCAGTCTCCAAGACCATTGTCTCTCAGACTGTTCCTGGTTTCTCTAGTGATATCTGGTGCAGCTGGCCACAAGGTGTGGCTAACACTTCCATCTGAGGATCCTCCCCCAACACCAGGGTTCTCCTGTGACAGGGCATTCTCAAGGATGGATGGGGTGTGACTGAGTCTTGGCTCTGGCTCACCCACCCCAACCACTGGTCCATCTGCACCTCCGAGTTCAAGAGGCAACAGGCTGAAATAAAAAACAGCCGTTATGTTAATTTTAAAAGGTTAATACTAGTGCTTTTTCTAGTTTGTTTTCCTAAATTCCTGAATACTTAAAATTTCAGATCATTATTTTGCAATGCAAGCTTTTTTGAGAATGAATATTAATACCATGCTAGGTTTTAGATTCACTGTGTTAAAATTATGCCATCATTATTTATAATCAACACACCTGTTGTTGTTAGCAGTACGAGGAGAGGTGAGTAGGTGCAGGGCAGATGCAGCAGAGGCCATGCTGTCTGTCTGAAGAGCAGAAAGAGGCAAGGGGTCTAAGCCGGACACCAGTCCACGTTGATGCTGTAGGGTCTGGGATGCAATCTCTGGCATGTCCTGGGAGAGGGCTGTGGAGGCTGAGGAGATGACATCAGGGGATCGGGCCCTGGTTGGGGAGGCCAGAGTTGGCAAAATAGGGGAATCCAGAACCTGAGGGCTGTCAATTTTCAGAGAACCACTAGAAGATGCTAAAGCCTATGGGTGAGGAGCACAAAGAAAGAAAAGATCATTCCATTCAGAGCTTTTAGAGGCTTGAAAATGTAGAAGAGTGTGTAAGATCTTACCTGAAGGTTGTCCAGTCCAGGCAACAGCACAGCAGAAGCAGGTTTTGGGCTGCTGGTGGAGAGGGCCAGACTACTGCTGCTGTTATTCTCTGCTCTGATAGGGCTCTGAGTGACATCATCTATAGCCCTGCAAATGGTAATCCAGACATACTGTACTAAGGCACATATGCTGATTTATGCAACGACAGTAGTAGTAGATTATGTACACAGGTCAGTACAGTAGTGATAAACAAGTCTAATATGTAGAAAAGATTAATAATTACATTAAACATGCCTTTGGTCACATTAAAGAAAACGGCCCAAGAACACTCCATATCTACTAAATTAGTAGATATGGAGTAGTAGATTCACTAGTTCCTTCAACCTAAAATTTCCTCACCCAACTGAGGAAACCCTGACTTTCCTCATCAACAAAGGTCACAGGCAGATCACTTGTGTCTCCCTGTCATACATCCAAATGTTTTGTTTAAAAGTCTTTATTCACTATCTCATGTCTGTAACCTAAAGGTGCATTCGAACTTGGCACATTTGCTAATTGGTACTGTGCCGAAGCAAGATTGTATCTTCTTCGCTATCCCCGCTGGTCTGTACTCACAGTGCTCCAAGCCCAATTGAGCCTGAGCACAGTTACACCATCATGAAGAGTCATTTAGTTGTCAGGAAAAGCACATGGGGAAGCAGTTTCCCAGCACAATGGAGAAAAAGACAGAGAACATGACTGAAAGTTTACTTATTTGGAGTCTCTGTTAAGATATGGCTTTCCACATACACGGATTTTATCGATTACGCAAGGGATTAAGTCGAGAGCAACGGTCACATCAATCATACGGTATATCCATGTTGCATACCTGTACTTGTGCTCATGCGTGAGGAACTGTACAGTGTCAAAGCACACCTCTTTCAACTGTGCCAGGGCCAAGTATGTGTACTGTGCTTGAGCATTATATGGAAATCTCACGCAAACTGGACTTTGTGGGTCATATGTGCATGGGCAGAGTATGGATGACCTAGTGTAAGTTAACCCTTATCTGCAGTGAGCCTCTGACCTCTTGAAAGTTAACCAGATAGCTCAGATTTTTCTATAAGCATGAGGTGACACATGGATTACAGGCCATTAAAACATTTTAAGTTGAGTACTTTCACACTGTGTCATGTCCTATGGTTATATCAGAACTTGGCAGTTTTAACTAATGCTATATTCTTTAATTGGATGAGGTCTCTTCAGTCATCAGATGCCTGGGTCAAAATTATCTGAGCTTAGCTTACATTAGCAGTGCAGCTCTGCCTGCAGCCCCTCACACATCCTCTGTATGCTGTAGTATTCAGAAATTTCCAGAAAATTAATATTGCATTGGACAGGGAATGCCTGCTCTGACTATTTATACAATTTCCATGTTCAAAACTGTTAATGCTGTTGTTATCCTCATGGTTGTTAGCCATCTATTAGCAATCCCACAATGCCGTGGATGAGTGTGTCATCAAGAGACTCCTCTTCCTGACCTCCCCAACCCTTAAAAACACGATGTAACAATGGTAGTAGGTTCAATGGTAAATGACTGTTGTAATTTATTATGTGACAATCAATGTTACAAGGTAAATTCCAAACCGTAAATAACAGGGACAAAGACAAAAGATAAAGTTGAAGTTGGAGCTTCTGCAGGCATTGACCATTTTACACTTTATTATAATGTTATACTAAACAGCGTGGAAAATCTCACCTATTAGTCGAGTCAGAGTTGCTGCTCATTGCTGTCACGATAGTCAGACTACTGGCACTGCTGCCAGGAGATGCTGGTACCTGTGGGGTGACAAAAAACAAAAATAGGTCATCTACTGGAAGCAAATGTAATGAATTTAGGAAAATTGTAAACTGCACAATGATAAAAGACACCATTGCAATATTATCTTGCCATACTGGGCACATTTTTGATTATAACCTTTTCACACACCCATGGCAAAGTTGGAAAAAATGAGGGATGCAATTCAAGATGCCAAGCTCCATGAACTCTAACCAAAAACGACAACGTAGAATAGAATAGAAAGCTTTTATTGTCATTATTTAAAAGAATATACAACAAAATTTGAATTGCTTCATATAGATAATTAAGAACAGGCCATATATATACATATATATACACATTTATACGTACATATATACATATATATATACACATATATATATATATACACACACATATAAATATATTTATATATACACACACATCCCTGTTTGGGGGGGTCACAGCCCCTAGCTCTCCTATCACCACAGGCACCACTTGCCTTTGCTCCCCACATCTTTTCCACATTATTTTGGATGTTAGGTTTCAAAGCATCCATAGTCCCACACCGGTTGCATGTATCCCCTGACTGGGGTTGCTGGTGTGGTAGCATTCCATTATTTACCCCATGTTTTTGCTCCCGGTCCATGAATCAAATCAAAACAAATCCTATTTGTATAGCCCAAAATCACAAATTACATATTGTCTCCCTGGGCTTTCACATACTGTACCAGATGTGACACCTTCTGCCCTTAGACACTCGAACCAGGTGAGGAAAAACTTAAAAAAAAAAAAAACCCTAAACAGGGAAAATAATAAAGGAAAAACCACAGAGGGATCCTTCTTCCTAGGATGGACAGATGTGCAATAGATGTCACATGTACAGAACACAACAAAATGACAATAACAGAGATTCTGAGAAATCTCTTGACCCAGGAACAGGTGTAGTCTGTTGGTTCAAGAGTCATATTGGTCCATGTATCCATATTTGTGTGTTGCTTATGAATTCTATAAGTCCAAGAGTATGTGGAATCTATAAATCCAGAGGTATGTGAAGTCTATTGATGCAGAAGCATCAGTCTATCGGTCCAGGAATTGTTGTAGTCCATGTATCCAGATCTGAGAGTTGCTGATGAAGTCAATGGGTCCAAGAGTATTTTGTTTTGTTAGGATATGGACATTTAAAGGAGAAGTAGGAGAAGAGAGGAGCTTAGTCCAACATGGAGTGTTCCCCCTGCAACCTAAGCCTATAGCAGCATAACTAAGGGCTAGATAGGCCAGCCCTTATTATAAGCCAGACCTGGGCATTTTACAGCCTGCGGGCCACATCCGACATTTTGGGCATCCCTGTCCGGCCCACGGTATGTCAATTATTAACATAAATGACCAAGTATTTATACTGTGCACGCAATACAACTGTGTTGCTTTTATTTTGAAAAGCCTGACGTTTTAATTATTTACCTATGCACGCACGTTCGTTCATACGTGTGCGTGTCCGAACAGCGACAGGTGATGCTGGCCAGCTACCCCTGGCGCCCTAAAAATGTCCATTCATGTTAAAAAAGGAAAAATTGATTCCGAATGCAGCGTTTTCATCAAGGCATGGACTGCTAAATATTTCTTTACAGAAGTCAAAGGTGAAACCGTGTGCTTAGTTTGTGGTACACAGGTCGCTTTGTTCAAGGATTACAATCTGAAGCGCCACTACGTGTCCAAACACGAGGAGAAATACAAGAACTTGTCTGATAAGAAGCGCGAAAAGGAGTTGGAAGCTTTGCTAGCCAAGCTGCAAACCCAACAAGGACTTCTTACAAAACTTTGAACACCCTATCGTATCTCACAAAATTGCTATTAAAAGTAAACTGTTTTCTGACAGAGAGTTTATCAAGAAGTGTTTGGTGGTCTCTGCTACACTAGTATGCCCAGAGAAAAGGGAGAATTTGAGAACGTTTGAGAACGAGTAAACTGTGAAATGTGTCCTTTATGTTTTTGTTGGCCCTGGAGAGACAGAGTTATTTCTGAGTACTGTCAGAAAGTACATGTGCTGCAGGGCCTTCTTTGCTGTTACACAGGTGTTTGCTGACCAGAAGAGGTCCTCTGAAATCTGGACCCCAAGGAACCTAAAGGTGGAAGCCTTCTCTAACCTGTCCCCATTGATGTGGAGGTGGTCAGGTGCTGCTGGATGTTTCCTGAAGTGGATGATCAAATCTTTTGTTTTTCCGGAGTTACCAGAAAGGTTGTTTGCCATACACCACACGGATATGCTCTGGATCGTATTGCCTTATGGTGACTCATCTCCACCATATATAAGACCCACCATGTTGGTGTCATCATCAATCTTTATGATGTATTGGAGGGGTGGATGAGTTTGCAATTGTGGGTGTGCAGAGCATAGAGAAAAGGGCTCAGCATGCAGCTTTGTGAGGAGCCACTGCTAAGGGTGAGGGATGAGGAACAATGGGGACACATTTTAACAGTTTGTTAAATTTGGTCCCCATTGTTTTTTAACAGGCAAATAAATGGTTGTTCCTCTGCCAGGGAGGCGTCAGCCCCAGTAATCACTGGTGAGTTGCTCTTATAGTTGGTGATACGGTGAAATCTTGCCACACATGCGGCGGGGTAGTTGTGTGTGAATATGTCCTCCACTGTCCCCTTGTAGTTCTGATTTGTAGCTTTGATGCCTCGCCTTAGTTCCACCCTTGCCATGTTGTACTAGGCTATGTCTACTGATCTGAAGGCAACATCACAGGTTCTCAGAAGGGACAGTACTTCACTTGTAATCCAGGGTGTCTGATTACAAAAGACCCAAATACATGTTTAATCAGTAAAAGTATCGGTACAGAATTTGACGTAAGATAGAAGAGTCTCTTATGTTCCTTTAAATCCTGTTGTGTAAATATGTCCCACAATGTGTGTTCAAAGCAGTCTTGCAGTTGTAGGAGTGCTCCCTCAGGCCAGGTTTTTATGGTTTTTAGTTCTGGACGGGTTTTTCTTTTGAGGGGCGTAAATGCAGGGATGAGAAGCAGTGAGAGTTGGTCTGACCTGCCTTGCTGAGGGAGGGGTATTGTTCTAAATGTATGTTTCAGATTTGAAAAGATACATTCCAGTGTATTCTTCCCCCTGGTGGAGCACTGTAGATATTGGACAAATTTGGGAAGCACAGTCATGCATGTTAAAAATGCATTTAAGTCCCCAGCTACAATGTAGGCTCCTCTACAAATGGCATTTCTGGTGTCTGTTTATAATGTCCTGAAGATGTTTGAGAGCTATGCTAGTGTTATCATCAAGTCGAATATGGAGAGCAGTAATAGTTAGCAGTAATAACCAACATCAGCTCTCAGATAACGGGGTCTACACATCACAGACATTATTTCCAGGTCGAGAGAGCAATTGATGTATATAATTTTGCTGTTCGTACACCAGGCATTGTGGATAAAAATGGGAAGACCATCTCTTCTGTCTTACCCGGGTCACTGTTTCTGTCTTAGCAGTGAATAGCGCAGCCTGCTAGCTGTACTGCTGTATCCAGCATCAGTGGGTATAGCCAGGATTCTGTGATGATCATCACACAGATGCTTTCAATGTGGGTGTTTGCAGCAAGTATTTTGTGGACGATAGACCTGGTGTTAGCGGGGAAGATGGTTGGGAGTGGTGGTCTTAATGGATGCCTCCTTAGCTAACAAGTAGGCCTGCCCAACATCCTTGCTTTTGCTTCCATTCTCGCCACTGCCTGCACCGTCTCTAAGGCCCAAAAGCAAACCACAGAGACCCGTGTGGTCCTGGCTTCTGGAAATCAGCTGTTATGTCTGATTTACAACTCACACCAATCTCAAGCAGAGTCATCCGACTATATACATGTTTCACTTGATCACATGCACTCACACAGACTACACACTATATTACACAAACAACCAGAAAGCACCATAACAGATAGCTCAGAGCCGCAACGTACCTGTATAGCGCCATCTTGTTTTCCTGACTGATAAAGTAAGTAGGACGTCTGTTATTGTTTTTAAATAAAGGAACGAGGAGCTGTTTATGTTCAGTGCTAATGATCTTGTAATGTAATAAGCTGAGGCAGAAGTGTTTTATTACATTTCATCAACAGAAAGTTGGGTAAAACTCCAACATCAATTAGACAGCTAATACCATTGGTAAATGAAAGAGAGCAGTGGGTCCTACCGAAGTGCTTGGCGTCATGAAGGCATCAGGAGTCATGAGCTTGGGCATCATCCCACTGCTGCTAACCGAGTTTGACATGAAGTCTGTGGGAGCAGGAAGTGAAGGGATCTTCCTTAGGTCGGTCTGGGAGCCACTTCCTAATTCTTTGTCAGAGCTCTGGTCAGTGAGATGGTCTGAAAACCCAGCTGAAATTTAAAGAGTGCTTCATTTGTATGGAAACATATGACATAAAAAAAAAAAACATCATCAGATTTCCATGTTGTCTACTTCTGAACAGTGACGGAATGTAATTAAGCACATTTACTCAAGTACTGTGTCTAAGTGGACTTTAAAAAGGGTACTTGTAAGTTTACTTAGTATTCCCACTTTCTGCTACTTTGAACTTCCACTTCATCACATTTTGGATGTAACTACTGTACATGTATTCTACTTTTACTCCACTACATGTATTCAATAACTTAGGTTACTTTGCACATTACATACTGCATCAAAGACAAAATAGGACTAAATACTAATTCTGAAATAATGATTATGAATATGAACATTGGATCTGATAACTGACCAGGGTGATAAGCATTCAACCTACTGTATTTTGCATACATGTAAATGCATGTAAAATTAGTTTTACTTGTACTTTTGGCAATCAGAATCAGGGAGGACAATGTGAGTGCCTGCTTATATTTAGTGCAGTGATGGCTTGGGAGGAGAAGCTATTTCTGAGTCTGTTTGTGCTGGTTTTGATGGACCGGTAGCGCCTGCCAGAGTCAAACGGGTGGTGTGCAGAATGGGTCCTGTCTCTTGTGATTGCCTCAGCTCTGGTGAGGCAGCGTGATGAGTATAAGTCTTTATGGGAGGGGAGGGGGCAGCCGATGATCTTCTGTGCTGTCTTGACCACTCTCTGGAGTCTGTGGGAGAACCACAGTGTGAAGCAGAAGGTCAGGATGCTCTCAATGGTAGAGTAGTAGAAGGTCACCAGCAGCTTCGAACAGATGTTGTTTCTCCTGAGCACTCTCAGAAAGTGCAGACGCTTCTGTGCCTTCTTGATGACAGCTGATGTGTTTGCAGACCAGGAAAGGTAAGCAGAGATCACGGTGCCCAGGAAGGTGAAGGTGTGGACCCTCCCCACGCAGTTACCATGTATGAAGAGGAGGGATAGATCTGCCTTGTGTTTCCTGAAGTCCAGGATGATTTCCTTGGTCTTTGTGGTGTTCAGAGACAGGTTGTTTGCTGAGCACCACAGACATTTTCAGGACCTCATCCCTGTAGGCAGACTCGTCTCTGCCTGTGATCAGTCCCACCACCGCCGTGTTGTCTGCAAACTTAATGATGGTGTTGCTGGAGTGGGCAGGTCTGAAGTCAGTGGTGTAGAGAGTTTAGGGCAGAGGGCTCAGCACACACCCTGTAGGGAGCCCGTGCTCAGTGACTGGGTGGAGGAGAGATGTGGGCCGAGTTTGACTGTCTAGGGTCGGTTTGTGAGGAAGTCCTTAATCCAGGAGCCGGTGTGTGGGGGGAAGTTGCAGGTCAGAGTTGGCTGACCAGGATATCACTGATGAAAGTATTGAGTGCTGTGCTATAGTCAATGAAGAGCATCCTAACATAGCTCTCCTGGTGTTCAAGGTGGCTCAGCGCAGTGTGAAGTGTGATGTTTACTGCGTCCTCTGACGATCTGTTTGCTCTGTAAGCCAACTGGTGAGGGTCAAAGAAAGGAGGGAGGCAAGACTTGATAGGTTTAGGATCAGCCATTCCAGGCACTTGGTGATGATGGGTGAGAGTGCAACTGGGCGGTAGTCCTTGTGGCTGATGGTGACTGATTGTTTGGGTACCGGGATGATGGTGGTAGACTTCAGGCAAGATGGGATGGGGGACTGTGTCAGGGAGAGGTTGAAAATTGTGGTGAAGACCTGCAAGAGTTGTTCAGCACAGGCCCTGAGCACCTTCCAAGGAACACCGTCGAGTCCAGAAGTTTTCTTGGGGTTAACCCTGCTTAGCATCCGTTCCACTTCTCGTGCCTGCAAAATCAGTGGTTGGGAGCTGGAAGCTGGATGGGGCTGGGATGGTGTGGTTGCAGACTGTTGGGTAGGGGTCTCGAAGCATGCGAAGAAGGAGTTCACCTCCTCCACTAGTGCGATGTTCGAGTCCGCTGCTGTGTTGGTCTGTCCCCTGAAGTTGGTCATCTGCTGGATTCCCTGCCACACCTGCTGAGGGTGCTGTCTGTTTTCTGCTTTAGCTTTCCTGATTCCTCTCTTCAGGTCACCTCTGGCAGCACTGTATAGTTCTCAGTTTCCAGACCAGAAGGCTGTGTTGCGATTTTTGAGGAGTGCCTTGACCTGGCTGTTCATCAAAGGTTTCTGATTGGGAAACATTTTGATAGGTTGATCCAATGGTACATTCCCCATACAGAACTTGATGTAGGATAGCACAGCCTCCATATGTACAGGCAGTTCCTGATGTTCAAAGACACTCCATTCATTCATTCATTCATTCATTCATTCATTTTCTACTGCTTATCCCATTAGGGGTCGCGGGGGGGGCTGGACCCTATCTCAGCATCTTGGGGCGAAGGCGGGGTACACCCTGGACAAGTCGACAGTGTTGTAGTTGAGGAAGCGCATCTTCAGTCCAGGTCGTGATGGTCTTGGTCACTGGAGTTGTGCTTCTTCTCAGAGGTGTGTATGCAGGGTTGAGGAGCAGAGAGAGGTGGTCTGACTGGCCTAAGCGTGGGAGTTGTATGGCTCTGTATGCATGTTTAATGTTTGTGTAAACATGGTCTAAAGTGTTTTCCCCTCTTGTAGCACAATTTACATGTTGGTAGAATTTAGGCAGGACAGACTTCAGGTGCGACTGGTTAAAATCTCTTGCAATAATGTGTACGCCGTCGGGGTGAGTCCGCTGTAATTTGTTTATTGTGTCTGATAATAGGGAGAGAGCTATGCTAGTGTTAGCCTTAGGTGGTGTGAGCACAACTGTTAGCTCTCTGGGCAGAAAAAATGGACGTGATTTAATAGAAATAAATAATACCATAATACCATTTGTATTATGGTATGACACTATTAATAATGTCCACAGCAAAAAAAAACAAAAAAACAAACATGTTTGGTTTTCTAGCATAGAGGAATATGATTACTAGAATTCTCATCCATTCGAGTAATGTTTCCAACGCTGTTTCCAAAATTGGCTATTTATTAACATAAATGTTAAAGCGTTCTATAATAATGTACTATTACAGCCGCTGCTGTTCACAAACTATTAGTTCAGAGAGGTCCTTCACTGCATATCTGACTAGAAACACAAACAGAACCAACATTGGTTCTGCATACATGTCTCGTATACTTAAATTTGCAAGTAATAGTATACTGTTCCATAAGGTAATGCATGGACTCACATTTAAATAATGCCTATCCCTACTATCTTGTCAACACTGTGTGGCTCTGCCTATGTGCAAATCATTAACAATGTTACTATTATTCAGCTTGAAGCTACACTAATAACGGTTAGTCATCTACTGTATTTAGACATATAGTCTACTCTGCACAGTCCACAGATGTTAACTCATTTACACAATAATTATTTTGAATTCTTGATACATGGACATAGATACATACACTTACCAAAACCATCCTGAGAATCATACTGTGGCAGGAAGGCCGAAGATCTGGAACCCACGTTGGGCTGAAACCAAATCTGGACATCTTGCAGACTCCTGAAAACCCACACAAATAAGTTAAAACAAATTTAAGAATACCATAATAATGACCCATCTATTTAGGCCAATTGTATGCTAAAGCAAATTTGATGTTACTGGGCCAAGACAGTGGGAGGAAACTTACTTGGTGTGAACACAGTAGAGTTTAATTTGGATGCCAGACTTGGACTCTGTAGGTCCTTGAGTGCCTTCTGGAAGAAAAAAAACAAATAAAGTAATGTTGTATTGAAGGATTAATACTGATACACATTTAATTAATCATTTATTTCAGTAATATTCCCAAAAGAGACTACACTGCCTGAGACTAAAAACTCAGTGTACTTGGTGGCCTTTGGAATACCTAAATGATTAAGAGCATGCTATAAAATAATTAATTAACAAAATATATGGGATTAGAAATGATCAAAAGACAACAAGAGCACACAGACCAACTGATAGACTCTCACTCTCCTCCTCTGGAGGGAGGACCTCAGTGTGTCGCAATCGGCTATGGGCAACATCCCGGACCCCAAAGCTGAGCACAGGGTGTGTCAGCAAGAACTCTGATACAGCTGTAAAAGTGGCTTTGCCTTTATCAAGATCCTGCCGCAGCTCCATTACATACAGGACCTGACAAAGCATGACATTTAGAAAGTATGAAGACTGGCACAGCACAAGTGGTAATATCAGTAGCAAAAATGTTTTTGGTCCAAATACAACTTACCACTAACACAGTTTCAGATACACAAGATCAACAATACAAGGAAATATCTGCGTATGGTACATTTGACTGTTATATGATTCCATATTTTATTTCTTATTATGTTAGTGCTTATCTTAAAATGAATGCTGCAAGTCATTGGAGTGACAGTGAGTGATTGACAGGGAGAACATTGCTTGTGAAATTTTGTTTTTCTTTTTAAAATGGCATAGCTGACACTGTGCTGACCTTCCTCTGCACATCTGTGAGGATGAGATACTCAGCAGACAGGTCCAGACTGGCTTTCAGACTTGGAAGTACTGATGAGTTAAACAGATCCGCAGAAAACCTAGAAAAAGGAAATACCAACACCATTAGTAAATTAGTAAAATGAGGTTGAAATAGCAGAAATAACACTCCACAAATATCTTGACCTGTGAATTTGGTCTTGGACTAGTCAGATACACCACTTTGATAGTAGTGGTGCTATACCTGATTCCACAGGCCACAGTGTATAGAACAAATGCAAATTTAGAGTGATTTAGTAAAACAACCTGATTGTCTGTAAACAGGTCCAGGAAACCGTGCACCACATTTTCAATTCCTGGTTCTGATCTGCTCCGGTTATCAGGAACCGCCAGAAAGGAACCCTATGAAAAGGGAAGTAGTAAGGACCAGATTAGAAAGGGAATCAAATAAAATTTCAATTTTAAAACAGCCACAGATTCATATTTGCATATAATATATAAAACCAGTGGGTACTGGTGTATACTAACTCTGGATCCTGCCTCTTGTGGTTGTCACAGAAAAGAAGGCAGGAGAGGGGACGTCCTCCGTGAGGCCGTAATTCATGAAGACATCTAGATGTCAGGAAGGAAAGTGAAAAAAATTACAGAAAAAAGAGTTTTAAACAAAAGTGGAAGACTATGTCATGGAACCATAGTTTTATTTCTGCCCTAAAATTCAGCTACCCTGATTTTTATTAAACTAAATAAATATTAACCTATATAACTTAATGTAAGCATAAATGAGAGGCGCCATCAATGAACATTAAAAAACCCTGTTGCTTACCTTGGCTTATCTTGCCCCCCCTCTATGTATATCTGCCAGAATTTGATATATCCATCATGACTGGCTGTGGCTAACACGGTACCATCTGGAGACAAGGCCCCTTCACTGACTCGCTGCAGGGGCAAACATGAAACAACATGCTCAATTAATACTTTAAGGCCCAATCACAATGTCCACTCTAAGGCCTTAAATCCTCAGACATAGCTGGCATTACTTGCTGAGTGTTTACGAAAGGCTGAAAGGGCACAAAATAATCTAAACAGGAATAGAACAGTACTTAGCAACATTTCACATTACCTTAACGACTCTTAGACAGTGTTTTGTACCATTGTTTTTTTTGGTTAATCTACCGTATTTACCAATGAATATCGTTCTCATTATTTCAGCAGCAGAAAAATCACCACTTGGGCCAACTGAATTTAATATGTGACTGATTAAGCACAATAGTATTACCCCTTGACTCCAACAGACGCAGCTGGAATGTGGTTTTGTTCCTTCCCGCACACAGCTTCAAAACAAGCTGTAAATATTTATCTATATAGTCTGTTTTGATCTAATATATGATCAGAAGTCTGGATATGGTGTTTTATTTTGAAAAATTACTGGATTATCTTGTTTTTGACATCCCGTTTGGCTCAAATTGATCTGTGAAGATTAACACAGTTTGTGTCAAAACAGACCAGGCACACACTCTGCGCAGGGTCAAGCAGAGACGCTTCTGGGATTTTTCTCAAACAGGCTAAAGCCCATGTGGTGGGATTACAAGTACTGATCTGACTTTTTTCGTTTTTTGTTTTTTTTTTTAAACTAAATCAACTCCATCAGCCATGTTGCAGCTGGAAAGTGGGGCAGATGTCCCTGGTGGAATTTTTGGGATACTGTTTTATCCTGACCCCTACCTGGGTATGTCCCTTGACTGTGATGAGGCCCTCTTTTAGATCTGTAGCATCTACAGGCCAGCTGCTGTTGTTGGCTCTCAAGACTTCCAGGTCCCATACCTCAGCCTAGATAAAGTGGAAGATATAATTATTTACACAAAATTCATATACATTGTTCATGTCCTGATGCGTGTCACATACCTAAACACAATAACACTGATCTGATACAAGGGTTATATTGACCGTGGCAAACTAAAATGATTGTATTTGTGTCTAGTCATTAATTATCATGTCATCATTCTCATGTGTTCAGTACTTCCCATTAGCAGCCCCCTCAACGCCCAAAAGGAAAATCACCAGTGGCAAAATGATAAAGATAATTGATAATAGAGATAGGAATGAAAATATTTGTATTTTGTAACAATTTATTTAACTGCCACATTCATTTTGAACAACCATTTAAGTGTTCATTGTATGTATCAAGTATGTAATTAAATGTGCAAAACTGGATTAATGAACAACGTGAACAATGTCAAATTTCAATGAAATTTGAGTGTAAAACATGTTGTACCCTGTCTTCATGTAGAAGGGCTAAGGTCTGGCTGGTGTCATCCTGGTTTTCCTCACTGTCATCCTGGATGAATGGACACCAGATGAGGCGACGGTGGGAGTTCAGTGGAGTGTCCTCTGGTCGTTGGATGTGAACGACCACATGGTCACTGTAAAGAGTATGAATTAAGGAAAACAGGGGGAATAGACTATTTTTTTGAATAATATGTTTCTGTGATTAATATGCCAAAGCAGTGCTTACATTAGGGAAAGGGCTTCTCAGAGAAAGTATTTTCTGTATTACTAATGCATGCATAAGATGAAACAAGGGGTGCAAAGGTGAGAGGTAACAATCTACAGACACACACGGTCCTGATCCATGGACTGTTTACTTTGAGGATACACTATCTTGCTTCCAGTACAGGTGAGCTGCCAGACCATCAGATTGCCGGCTTCATCCACACAACCCAACAGGGAGGAGTCGAGGTGGGCAAAAGCCAGATCTGTGATGCCTCCAGTAAAGCCTTTAAGTAGGGAGCGCTCGGCAAAAACCACACTCAGGACACGGATCATTGCATGGTTGTTGGCTCCTAAGGGATGACGTGTTAATTTAATAATAGATTATATATATAAAGATGCTTCGCGTTAATACTTGTACACCTTATCATTCTCCTCTCAACCACTGGGGAATATGTACTGTAAATTACAATCATGTCATCTTCCCTTTGAAAGTATAAAAAATTACCACACCACGCACAACATGTTAGGCTCTTTGATTACACCGTGTAGATTGACATAGGTTTGACCTCATGGGAATAACAACAGTGGGCTGCCACCTACTGTAGGGTGTAAATGCAGAATTCACATCATCTGCTCTATTTATTGGCTATAATTTCATTGTCAGTCAAATGTATTTTTTCCTCATTATCATTGTGATACTTTAACAGGCATTTTATATATATCACCCGTTCAAAATACAGACCAATAACATCCTGCTATATCACGATATCTGTTCATTTATTTAATTTGTAAATTAGTCAATTTGTTTAATTACAAATAATAGTTCAAATGAAAACAGAGGAGGTGGCTGTTACTCAAAGTAAATAAAGGCATTGTATGGTGAACTTTTTTTTTTTTTTACAGCTGTAATTAAATACTTTTATATTCTGATACTTTAAATTTCATTTCAGAATAAATACTGTATATGATAGTTATTTCTCAACAAGTTTTTTTTGTCTGAAATTAATTTTTCATTGTTTACAAATACTACATTCTGCACACTTAACACAATTCAGCGCACCCAAATTTGGTTGCAATCAAGTGGTATTTTTAATGTTAGTGCTTTGAAATGGTAGTAATAACAGGTAAAACAGGACTCTCACCTCGGATGGCGTAGGCCAGGAAAGACTTGGACACGGCTATGAGTCTGCCATAGTAATACTTGTGTTCCCAGTCATACTTTGCAACAGGTTGAATTTTCACCTAAATGAAAAACAAGTTCACTGTTCTCTAAATACTCTCTAAACAAAGGTAAGTGGTAAATGTCCTGCATTTATATAGCGCTTTTGTAATCATTTTGACCACTCAAAGCGCTTTTACACTACAGGTTTTTGCATTTAGACGTTCACACATTGGTGGTAGTGACTACCTCCCAGAGCGCCACCTGCACACCAGGAGCAAGAACCATTCACACACACGCATACACTGGGGTTCAGTGTCTTGCTCAACGATTCTTCAAAATGTTAACTGCAGGGTCTGCAGCCTAACTTATGAAAAAGTTTGTTGCAAGAGTATCTTTTGTGTATTCAGGGATGTGAATCTTTAAAAAGCAAAGTAGCTTGTCACTTTATTAACAAAAAAAAAAATGAAGATCTTAAGTCTAAGGTTCTATAATGAATATGAACCTTAGTACAAGAGCAAACAATTATCTGTGATGTAAAGACCTAGTGTAGTTATGGCATCCTGAGCAGAAAAATAAAATCTCGAATTTGTTTTGCCATCCCGGCAGCCTATACATCCCTGTTAGTACATGTCAACTACAGGCTTGATGAAGGTTTCTGTTTGACCTGGGGATGACTTTTCATTTCCTAAATGTAAAACCAGCTTGATGGGTCTGGTTTCAGTATTTCATTGGTTTTAGAAACATTGCAATCACTAAATGTTGCTGAATTTCCAATACACCCACCTTTAAGTTACAACTGACATCCCTTACATTGTTGAACCTCCTTCTTGATTTCTACATTAAATGTAGTACAATTTTTTGTGGATGATTTGGCTTCTAACCTTGTTGCTGCCACGTGCTTTGCTGTTGATGCTGGAATCTTGACTTGCTACAATCTCCACATTGTTGGCAGTGATTGGGACACAGCTGGAGCCATCATCACCAGAAAGGCAGCTGAAATTGCAATACAAACATTTAAACTCACTATGGTTTAAGTTATTCAAAGACATAAAAATCAAAAATAATAATATATATATATATTGTTTCGAAATAGGCACTCACATTATCTGAGCTTCCTGTGTGCTACTGATATCTGTGGATATGGGTCTGGTAGAGTCTGACATGGCTGACTGATCTGTGCTTGCTAGAAGGCCTGCTCCCAATAAGCCATTCAGCTCTCCATTAAAGGATGGCATTCTCGGGACATCACTTGATTGTGCATCTGAAACGAAACATGTTGAAAGCAGATGTTATATTGGGATACATTGCACAAAACAGGAAGCATCTCACTAAGGTGTTGGGCCACCATTAGTTTCAGATATCTTTGGATATCCCAATTTGATTCCATTTCAATTATTGTGAGTCTCATTTGATTGAGCACCAATTTTCAATTCGAAACATCAAAACAATTCTTGATTTAAAATCAACATGATTTTCAGTCTCTTGCTCCAAAAAAGTGTGTGCACCGAATCATTCACCTTAGCCCACTGAAAGAAGTGTCACAAAATAGTATATTTACTGAAGATGTGTATTTAAATGCAATCTTAAGATACTTGTACTTCCCTTGAGTATTTCTATTTTCTGATTATCAGTTGCGAATATTGTACTGTTTAAATTATTGCATTTAAGCGAAATTCTACATGAAAAACTAATTTGAATTCAACCTTTATGTTTTGTTGATATCAATATTTGACATTTACCAAATCATCTTTTTGATGATTTTGTAATAATTATGAATCAAGACAAAATAAGAGTTTCTTATGTGAATCTTTTTTTTTTTTACATCGCTGGCAAGGAACGACTCCAAAGCCCCTTGGTATTGATTTCCACGTTTCACGGGATGGAAATGTTTTCTTATAGGATAAAGGTGATCACTCAGAACAACTTTGCATTGGTCTGACTCTTCTAAATCGACTGAGACCATGGCAGAGTAACAAGGGCACATAATCCCCTCACTGTAGGGGCAAAGCATTCACAAGCATTCATTAGTGACTATGGGGTAACGTCGCAGGTGTGTGCTGTACCAGGTTATAAACTTATTAAGAAAGTGGGAGCGGGGCTGATTCTGTGCACACTTTTGAGGTCTGGGTTTTGGAAAGAGACAATATTATTAGACCGGAGATACCACAAACAAACGGAGGTAAAGATAACCAAGAACACTGATCTGCTACGCATTTATGTTGGCTTGAGCTAATATCTGCTACGTGATTGTTATAACCTTGCCCTTACTATGTTTCTGGCAACATAAAATAGAGAGAGTGTTGTACCGATAGCCACTAATGTTCAGTCACAGAGAAGCAGATTCTAGAATGATACTACCTTGTAGTATCTCTTTATACTGTATAGCCCCTCGGCAGCACAACACACAGCTTTGGAATACCAGAAAATAGACTGAGACGTAAGCTAATGATAGCTCGTAACGCCGCTAACACTTGAAATGATAGAACACTGGAGACTTCTCAGACGCAGTTAGCGCTCTAAACAGCATAACGAACCACAAGACTTTCGTTGAAACAAGTGATTAAAAAATAGCTAGATGTGTGCATTGATTAACATTAAAACTTGGTTGGTTTCGGCTACCGGGCAGATAAACTGCGAAGGAGCCAACTTCACTCAGTACCGCAACGCACTAAACAAACCTGCCCTAGCTATGTACTAATGTAAAGCTAGCAAGCTAGTTAGCATAGCATTAGCTTTGCGGCCCAAACTACCGCAGCCGCTCTTGATTCCTGGTCGTCCAACTCACCGGTGCCATTGCCGGGACGGTCGAGTTTCAGGATGTCCCGGAGATGCTGAGTCGCACCCTCAATATCCATGTTTAAATTGGACGCCATGTGTGAGGGGAAGGGGGAGACTAGGTTAACTTCGGGAAACAAAATAATCTCTTGTTTGATAAGATGCTTTCGGTATTCACTTCGTTCACCACCGAGAGACGGTCCAAACTTCCGTTATGTCCGTACCATAGGCTCCGACTCCTGTCTGTGTCAGGTCATTGGTTCCTACTTCAACTATTAATAAGGTTCACACAGGCATAATGTCGCCCTCTACAGACTGTCAGACATTTGAACTGCATGTCCTATAAGTCTGTTGAGTTTGTTGATCCTAAACATTTTTAGCAAATGTGGAAGCTGTGTTACTCCCACTTCCCGGATAAAAGTCATTCTATGTAACAGGTGCCATTTGGGTCTGAAGCGTTTGATGAGATGCATTAAAAATGTCCCAAAATGTGTTCCAAAACTTAAACCTGTTTAATTATTTTTGTTGATATATTACAGCTTTACTGCACATAACACATGACTTGCTAATAATGCAGACTCTGGACATCATTCTGTCTTGGTGCTGTTGGAATTGACTGCAGCATCTGACGATATAAAGCCTGGAAAACAGGAAATGCAATTTTAATCTTTGTGAAACTTTTAATCCTGAAAGCATTTTAAGCCTATCCTTGAAATGTGCAGTACAATTAAAACATATTATTGTTGCTATTCTTAAAGAGTAATATTATTTTAGAAATATTTTTCAACATGAACGTTTTTAGATGACATTTGCATCTAAAATATCACCTACAAAATATCTTTTGTGAATCCAGCCCATATCATTGTCAGGATAATATTTGTTTCC
>KV751352.1:3755780-3766726 GCA_001698575.1 Mola mola
GTTGCTGACTGGTAATGCCTGCATGATTCTTATTTGTGCCCTCCATAAGCTTTTAGACATTGCTTCTGGACATAGGAAGAAGTTACAAATAAACTCACAGTGAGTTTGTCAATAATTGCCTTCTTCCCCTGGAACTGATGACCTTCAAATGAAAGGCATGAGGCATCAATCTGTGTGGAATAAAAAAAGAATTAAAAAAAATAAAAAGAGATTGGAACAAAACAATCAGCTGCAGAGGATTCAATTTGTGGATGACATTTCCATCAAAAACCCACAAAACTTAACACTGGTGCATTAAATGCCTTGAGCTGTGATAGTAGGCTGCAAGCAATGATTGTTATAATAATCTGTTAATGAATTGTTTTGTCTATTTAATGACCAAATTGCCCATTTAATTTTGCCTGTGACAAAGACTGCCTGGTTTGTACACACAGCAGGTCAAAACGTAGATATGAAAGAGGAAAAATAAATAAATTTAGCAAATCTTCATTTTGGAGAAGCTGGAACAAAAGAACACTTGTATGGATATTTGGCCTACTCCGTTCATTACCCATCCCATGAACAAAAGTATTCAATTGGGTAAAATAGCACTGCCAACACTGTCAAATGCACTGCTATGCCTGTGCTCGCACATTAATTCAGAATGGTGACTTCATGGGAGGACAAAAAAAGAAGAATTCTGGCCCTATACTCAAAAAGGAATTGTTTGACTTGGTATGGTTAAATTGCAATCAGTATGTACATGCAATCTGTATTAACGAGCAATGTAAGGGACAAAGTTACATCTTGGTGTTGAGCCTGTGTGTCATGTATGGGAGTGCTACAGGATGGGCTGCTGGCTGCTGAACTGTTAGCTTCAGGGAAAACAACTGCTGTAGAAGGTAGTATTTTTTAAAGGTATAAAGACTCAGTACAAAATTATTTTCTTCAGAGATTTTTTTACAGAGGGTTTAAATTTTAAAATGTAGTCGTGTCTGATTGCAAGACAGACTTGCTTGCGACAATCAGTTATGGAAGTTTGACTCAGTAAGACAACCAGGTAGAATACTAGGACTCAAAGGTAATTTTTTGTCATTAAAATAAAAACATGGTTACCGGTGCCCTGTAGACTATCTGTGTTCTGCCCTCCCCTCCAAGAGTTCAGGATTTACTTTTGTCAACATTAAATTATTGGGTCTGTGTAGGTTGTCAGTCATCCAGGTCATGGCAGTCTTAAGTGTTTGAGTCAAGGGCTACTGGACGACTATACCTGACTGGATTCTTCAGTTCTAAACAACTGATGGGGAGTCCCAAGTCTTTAAAAACCAGTAGGGTCATTAAAACCATGAGCGGGTTCTAATTGGCCATCGTGTGAGCTCAGGCTTTCTACAGACAAACATAAGGCTGTGCCATAACTTTATATGGAGGAAGTGGAACACAGAGCTCCAAACGCTTTTAAAACACCTAGCCACTGTTTCAGATAAGTTGATGACACCGGGGTCAAAATCAAAGCGTCAAAAGTAGTCTTTTACTGACCATAGGTGTACAGTAAAATCAAATTCATACCATGAAAAACAGACTAGTACTATTAATGGAACAAACCCCTAATACACACAGACTAGTCTATGTGCTCTTTGACTCCCAACACTAACTGAAACACAAGCTTGTGGTTATTACACATTTAATAGAAAGACAGCACTTACAATCTATAGCTATCCCAGTTGGCCTGTCTTTAAATTAGCAAAGGAAGCTAGAAGAAAAACTGAAACATCACACAAAAAGGAAAAGGATAAAAGGCACAACATTATTTTGTTTCCTATGTGGTTGGAGTCTCAGAGAAACTTTGGAGTCTGACCAAATACCTATGCAATACCTTATGAACAACTACATCTGCTTCTAGATCAATAAACTTCACATACATTTGGATTTATAGACTCGACGAGTTGGACTTCTAGATTACATAAGCAACACACAGATCTGGATACATGAACCACTATGACTCCTGAACAAACGGACCTGCTTCTGGATCAATTGATTTCCCATACATCAGAATTTATAGAGTCATGAACTCATACATTCTTACTAATCTGTTACTGTCATGTTGTTATATTCTGTAAAAGTAACATCTATTGCATGTCTCTCCCTCCTAGGAAGAGGGATCCCTCCTCAGTGGTTCTTCCTGATGTTTCTTATCTTTCCCCGTTTAGTTTTTTTTTTTAAAGTTTTTCCTCACCCGGTTTGAGGGTCTAACGACAGAGGGTGTTACATCTGTAAAGTTTATAATAGCCCAAGGGGGCAATTTTTAATTTGTGATTTTAGGCTACACATAAAATTTGATTTGAAATTGTCTATGTCAGCCTTGAAAAACTAAAATCATTAATGGGTTGGTCAATGACTCAGGTGAGTTACACCTTGACTCACACGAAACCAACGACATAAATTATATCCGAGTGTGTCAACAACCCACATGTGACCACCCTCAAAGTGCTAACAACCATCGTACAGACTAAATACCTAGGACTTCCCATGAGTTGTTTGTTGTTACAGCCCATACATTTTTAAAAATGTTGCCTTGCATAACCAAAATGGATTTGAAATGAAGGAATCGAGATGTGATGGAAAGGTCAAGCAGAGATGTTGCTAGGTACGCGTCCTGCGTCTCTGAGCATTAAAATATGAAAGGACGCATTTAAGTCACTGTCCATGCGTCCCGGGGATGCACCGTATTTTTCTCGTGTAAAACGATACAACGATCAACAACTTGTGTTAAAAGTAACCGACACGAGAACCTGTGCCAACACAGTTGAAACCCCGTGTGCAGTCTCGCGACATGCTAGTTTAGCCACCGGCATATCAACTAGCCAGTCACAACGTGTCATTTCAAGATTTAAGCACACAAACTTCATACAGCTAAATAAATTAACGTTTCCACCGCTCGATGCTGTGTTCACGCACGTCGATAATGTTTTAACGTCTAGGGGCGTGCTGTAATGAAAGAAAGAGAACGTAAGTCCGGTGGCTTTGATAAAAATACTTTGACCGGCGGTCGCCATATTGTTATGCTCAGACGCTGTCTGCGCATTCATTCGGCAGAGGGCACGAAAGAAGACCGGGAAAATGCCGCCGAAGAAAAGAATTAAACACATGGCCGGTCAGCAGAGTATTTAGGCAGTATTCGGGCACTAACTGCATCGTTTTATTTTTCTTACAACTGACTATGGTGATAAAGTTTAATTTTTGTGCTAAATTTTACATTGATTGACTGAGTTTGGTTGATTTAGTTAATGCAACGACTACAAGATGTTTTTTTTTGGTGACAGTTTTTCCTTTTGGATGAGAATGTTTTGTCTGTTGAAATCAGCACTTTTATTGATGATGTATAGTTAGTTTTGGTAATTTTTTTGGTGCTATTTATGTTGCTTCTAAAATGCTATTTTATTTTATTTGTATGCTCTGACAGTTTTGCAATAAATTTTTCAGAGTTGGAATTTTATTTGTTTATTTAAATTTCAGCCATATTTTAAACTTATATTAATGTGTCACCAAATGTACCAATATACAAAAATCTAAATTTTATTGGGGACCCATTGAATTTCCCAGGGACCCACTCAAGTCACTGCCTGTGGGTCCCAGGGACTCACTATATTGAAAAGCCATTAACATCACTGGTCAAATTCACTTGAGAGGGTATAATAAAATTATTGCTGTAACCTTTTGGGAATTTGGGCTGCTTTCAGGCTGAGTCCCTTCATTTTCGGAGGTTTAAATGTAATCGGTAGGGGTGTAAAGATGAACTGATCTGCACCAGTAATCGCTATTTAATACCGACAATGCAAGTGTACTGATTTGAAACACGATGGATCGGGCCAAACATGCCATGAACCAGTCGATGGCCCGACCCTGATGCTACTCGTCGGTTCACAGCTGCACCTCTCTCCTATGGTAAGAGTCTCACTCTCTGCTGCAGAGTGATGTAGAAGTGACAGCAGCTCTTGCCTCACTGTCACACGTTAGCATGTTGCTGCAATGAAGCTAAAACAACAACGTGTCAGCAGCAAATGTTTACAGGTTGCCCTCGTAGGCCTGTTGCAAGGACTGAATATCCCTTGCGATCATTAAGTGTGATTTAATAATGTGATATTCATTATCGCATCCCATTCCATTTTATTTTGGCAAACCGTTTTTTAATGATTACAAAGGTAAATGTTAAAACAAACTGATGACAGTTTTAAAACCATTTATTCTTCAATTAAATGTAGAACATGGGCAGCAATGTTCTACATTTAGAACGGGCTACACCTGTGCTATTTTTCTTTTATCCTAATAAAGTGGAAAGAGAAGTGCCTCTATTTTTTAGTTTCAAATAAACTATAAAACTTATGATATACAGGGCACTGAATAGATTGTACCCTAAAGCTGGGTTGTTATGATCTTGTTTGGTGCAAGGAAAACCAACATGTTGACCTTATGAGAGGTTTCAGAGAGGAGCAGAAGAGTGATGATGCTATCTTCAGCAGTAAAAACTCAATCCAATAATCTCAATCCAACTAGTTGACAATTTAGGAGAGAAGAGGGGATCTGCCCTGGTTGTCGTGCCATCAGAGTGGGCCTGCGATAGAATCTGTTTGGTCCGCCTCTTGGTAGCGATTCAGTTTGGTATTCGCTGAAACCTTCTTTGTATGGTTGCAGTGCAGGGCTGGAATCCATGACTTCCCATAGTCCCAAAAGCTCAACCTGACATTTGGTTTAGCCACCGGTGTACTCTCCACTGCTCTTGTCTGAACTTGAGGTGAAGTGACATGACGTCACGTGTGATATTGACAGTAACTTGCCATCCACCACATTAATACAAGCAAGGTGAAGACGTGTATTTAAAGGAAGTTTTCCACTTGCAGCTCATGAAACGTTTTGCAAATTTAATGAACTGCAATGTACTTAATGGCTAGGTGTGTTTAATAGCCCCCCCCCCCGACTAAAATGACCAGGCACCTGGCTGTGTGAGACGGACTCGCGTTTAATATAATGTCAAAATTTTCCATTGTCATTCATTTCCGTTATAAAATAAATATACTTCACTTGTGTTTATTTAATGTGTAAACAGTGTAAAAACTTTCATAGAGGAATTGTGTCTAAGAAAGTCTTGATCAAGAAAACTGCTCCAATTTTGTCCCACAGAATCAAGAGATAGTGCTATTTAAGCAGGTCAACGATTCAATTCCATATACACAACTAGTCTAGCAGGTACCAATGAGCCTGTTAGGTTTGTGTTGCATTCATTAAAACAAAACAAAACAAAAAAAAAATCACATGTATTGTAGCCCTGTAGAAGATAATCTCATACCAAATGCAAGAATCTGTTCACTCACATATATGGATTCAAGCTGTGCTCTGTCAGAGTCAAACACTTTGTAGTAGTGATGCACAAAGCTTGATCCTATCTGCTCCCACAAAGGCTGCTGCTGCTGCTGCTGGTCCACCATCCTGACTCAGCCTTCAACGCACACTGAGGAGATGGAGAAATGAAAGGGGACTGTCGTCAGAAAGACAAAAATGCAAATGGATTTTCATTAGAGGCATAGTGAGGAGGATGTTCATTTAAAAAATTAATGTATAGAGTTATAAAATGTAGAAGGTAGCTCTCTCAGTCATCTTTAATGGCCCAGTTGAAATCTGTGGTGCTGCTCTGAAGTTGCCCTCTGCCTGTATTTTCTCAATGTGGTGCTCTGTTTGGGATATACGCCCACTCACTAAGAATATGAGAGATTAAACACCTGATGAACAGAAGTTGTTCCAAAACTAGAGTGAATTTGGGGTTGGATTTCTTCTGCTAGCAAGAGCTGAAATAAGGAATGGGGATGAAGAGCAGTGACGAGTTGGTCAGATCTCTGTTGGACAGGTATTGGTTAGCCTAATTAGCTAGCTAAAGTATTGGCATCCTACAACAAATGCCATGTCCCTACAGTAAAGTAATATAATATAATCAATATAAGTTGTGCACACACCAAGGCCCACTTAAGGCCTTAGGCCTACCTAAAACAACATGTGCAAAGCTGAGCTTCTGGTGTCAGACAGGTAGGAGGTGTCACCTTTGAATGATCCATTCACACCAACCAACAGAGCTTATCTCAGCATCTTCGGGCGAAGCCGGGGTACATCCTGGACAAGTCGCCAGTTCATCGCAGGGCTGACATATAGAGACAAACAACCATCCACACTCACATTCACACCTACGGGCAATTTAGAGTGACCAAGTAACCTAACCCCCAGTTTTCATGTTTTTGGACTGTGGAAGGAAGCCGGAGTACCCGGAGAGAACCCACGCAGACACAGGGAGAACATGCAAAATCTGCACAGAAACACCCTGACCCGGAATGGAACCCAGGACCTTCTCGCTGTGAGGCGACAGTGCTAACCACTGTGCTGCCAGTTACAGACTTAAAACCAGGAAATAGTACATTGTTGCAACGTTGGATTAAACGACACCGAAATCCTCTGTTTACCCTCAAAATATATTGATCATGAAAGGCCAACTATCCGGATCACATAGGTTTAAGTTCCATAACTTTTAAATTCCTTATTTTAGGAATAAAAATCCCGCCAATAAAATACAGACTTCATTGTAAGCAGCATCACAGTCAGACATACATTCTACTAAAACTGCACGAACGAACCCTTAGGAAAAACACGTTTGACACATTTGAAGTCGACCCAGAAGAGAAATGCTGACCACGCCGTGCTGGTGTGGTCTCCGGTTGGGTCACAGTGACAGAGCATGTCACGTGTTCCCCCATAAGGGCACCGTTACTAGAACAATCCAAGCTCCAAAAATTACTCTTGAAGCAGAAACAAGGGACATAAATGGTTTGAGGCCAGCCTAGATACAGTTACAAGGAAGACTTACGCTTACGCATGCTGTCAAATACAAATTACCTATAGATGGCTAGTTAACGTAAGCTAACTAGCTGCTGATACTAGCTTGGAAGATGCATTCTCTGCTAACGCTGACTTAGCCTGTGTTAGCAAACACAATACATACAGCTACCGCACCTCTCTGCAAGCCAGAGTGAGACATCAGATAACTTGTTTTCCAGACGTTAGCTAAACAACTGACTGGACCTGGCCTTTTCAGTGGTTGCTAAAAATACCCTGTCTCTTCCAAGTGTTGAAACTACCTCCGGCCCGCGCAGACAGCTCTAGAACATACACAGGCGTGCCCAATGTTAGCCCTGAAACCGGCTACGAGAAGCCAAGTAAATCTTAAAATACCTTATACTTCTTGAAATGTCAGACTACGTCCTATATTTCTGTTATTGCATGCGTTTCCATTCAATATTAGATAGGAAGAACTCCAAAAAAAAAACAGTACTAAAAACTTACCTCTAACCAACGCCGAGGCCAGCTGCACGACCACACAGTGTCTGCTCTCTTACGAGGGCACGCGCTCAAAACGCAAACCGGCCCGGTGGGTTGTGGGAATAGTAGTCTTTGTACAACAATTTTTGCCAGTTGTATGAATTCAAATATGTCACCTAATGACTTTCCACTGATTGGATCAAGCCATGCAGAGACGTTTTAATTACCCAGATATCTGATATCTAGATGGCAGTTTCGGTCTTTTACTACTTTTAACCAAAGAAATCTCCTTAATCCCCTTTCATCTTTAAAAAAAAAACAAGCACAAAACATGGTTTTCACCTGTGATCCTGTGATGCAGGTTCTTTTTTTTTTTTACTATTTTGCAATTTATATTGAAGTAATATTTTTGCAACTGACAGCCTAGAATTCATGCACTAAATAGATTTTTTTTTTTTTATAAGATGCACTCATTCTAGGGAAAAAGAAAAGGACTGTTATATTCTCACATGAACTTGATACATTTACAATTAAGTCTTTAGTGACTATTTCATTTTGATAAAGACTTGTAGTTTGCACTGTGATTGAAATCAGCCAATTTGGCAGTACACCTACATTATCTCAATGTCTAAATAATAACCACATGAAAGCACATATCAAAAACCTAAGGAAGAGGACAAGGGCCCGGCATGAGAAAAAATGATGACAACGATGTTTTCATTATATATGTCTAGAATAATGTTGAAATACAATATTGAGAAGTTGAACTGAAATAGAATTAATTTAGATGCTGCCCCTGCCAGAGCCCCACACCTTCAGGATAAAATAACTTGATCTATTGTTTTATTGTGTCTTGTGATACTACATATCCACCAGTTCATCAATATGAGGTATTTCATAAATGTGATATTTACAGTCTTAAAAGGTCAACTTTAAATTCAAAATATTTTAACATTATACTCGAAATTGTATTTCAACATTATTTTTGACAGTCCAACCTTTTTTTTCAAAGTGCATTATGGAAAAAAAAAGTCTTTGTCCTCTGAAAATTTTTTGGGCCCTAATCCTCTTCTGCAAGATCCAAATCATACTTATATCTTTTTAGTCACAGCATTAGCATGGCTACATCAGTGTTGATATTTGTTTGTGGGTCAGCTGGTCGAACCTTTATTTCTAGACTAAAGTAGCCCAACAAAAATTAGAAAATTAGATGGACTGCAATAAACATACACATTAATGGTCCCCACAGAACCCTAGACTTTTCACCTAGTTCCATAAGGTCAATATTTCAATTTGTCAGGTACTTTTTTAGAGCCTGAATACTTCAGCATACTCTTACAGCCCCATTTGCATCATTTCTAGTTTAGAATGAAAATTGGATTTGCATTCAGAAACAAAATTGTATAATGATCAAGTGTTAACTAATGAGTTGACCCACTCCATTTAAAATCAAATCAAAATCAAATCAAATTTTATTTGTATAGCCCAAAATCACAATTTACACATTATCTCACTGGGCTTTGACAAACTGTACAGATGTGACATCCTCTGCCCTTAGACCCCCAAACCGGATGACGAAAAACTTAAAAACTCTAAACAGGGAAAATAAGAAACCTCAGGAAGAGCCACAGAGGAGGGATCCTTCTTCCTAGGACGGACAGACGTGCAATAGATGTCACTTGTACAGAACACAAAAACATGATAATAACAGTTTACTTAGAATGTATAAAACATCCATAAGTCCCAGAGTCTGTGGATTCTATAAATCCGGATATATGTAAAGTCTAGTGATCCAGACGCAGGTGTACTCTGTTGGTCCAGGAGTCATTATAGTCCATGTAGCAAGATCTGAGTGCTGCTGATGTAGTCACTGAGTCCAAAAGTATGTGGAATCTGTAAATCCAGGGATATGTGAAGTGTAGTGATCCAGAAGCAGGTGTAGTCTGTTGATCCAGAAGCCATTGTGATCTGTGGGTCCCGATTTGCACTTGGAAATCCAGCCTAGGATCCAAGTCACAGGATCCAAGTCACAGGACCTCCTTTCCTAATGTGGCCAGGGGGCATCAGGCAGAACCACAGCAGCACCTCCCACCCCGACCTAGAAAAACCTGCAGGATGGTAAAGCACAAAGACTCCGGGGAAGAAGTAAAGTTAGTGTAAGGATATGGACATTTACAGGAGCAGAGAAGGAGTCGGAGTCAGAGGGGGGAGAGAAGAAAGCTCAGTGAATCATGGAGTGTTCCCCCAGCAACCTAAGCCTATAGCAGCATAACTAAAGGCTAGATAGGCCAGCCCTAACTATAAGCTTTATTGAAAAGGAAGGTTTTAAGCCTACTCTTAAAATCAGAGAGTGTGTCTGCCTCCCGTACTGAGACTGGAAGATGGTTCCACAGGAGAGGAGCTTGATAGCTGAAAACTCTGGCCCCCATTCTACTTTTGGAGATTCTTGGGATCACCAATAACCCTGCATCCAGGGAGCGTAAGGTTCTTGATGGGTGATAGGGTACTATGAGCTCTTTAAGATAAGATGGTGCCTGACCATGAATAGCTTTGTAGGTGAGCCAGTGGGAGCCAGTGCAGAGAAGCTAGTACAGGGGAAATATGGTCTCTGATATTAGATATTAAAATGTGGTGATGTTTGCCAGTTTTGTGTTTTCATCCTGTTTCTGCCCCCCAAAATTGTCAAAAAACTGGTCAAGTAAGATCAAAATTAAAAATTTAATATGTTCATGCCCTGTTAATATCAACTTTTAGTTCAAACAACATTGTTTATATAAGCTACTTTATAATGACCTTTGTCTGGAAGAGTTGGAGCAACTACATTCTGTCCAATACACAAGGTGGCTCAAAGAACGTCAAGTGATGTTTGACTGAGACTAAAAAATTTGACATGTTATACACACTCATAATTTTTTATTTTGTGTCCCATTATTATGAAGAAAGATCACATAATTATGGTTAAGGTTAACTTAACCCTTTAATCTGAGAAAATGTATGCCTTATCAAATATCTATTAAAATGTAGCTTATACAATTTGAAAGAATCAAGCTCAACCAACTTATAACTTTAATGCTTTACATGGCCATGGAATGGTTTTACTAAGCAATGGTTACTAAGTGTGATCCTGATTTCATATTTATAAGATCCTTTGTCATGATTATATGATAATGAAATACAAAGTTGTAATTATGAGATGATTATAAGGGAATTAAATATTTTCCTGTCATATTAAATCTGCTTGAAAAAACACATTCTAATGTGTTTTTTTGCTAACAGCCGGACAGAAATGACTGTCTTTTCCAACTAAAATTCAAATCCACCGTTACAGTCATTAGCTGGCACTTTTATCCAAAATTACCTGGTACTCCGCTGATGTCAGTGGGGAGTTAGTTCCCACGTTGTGGAGTCTGGACCACAAACATTATTGACTTGTTGAGTGGATGCTGGGCTTCCCTATTTTGAGAATAATAAGTCACATTGCAGCACAGTTGGCAAAGAGTCTTTAATTGGATTTGAGCAGTCAATGCTAGTGAGTGCAGGGGTCAAAACACAAATGTTGGAGGACTTAGAAAAAATGGTCCAATTACTGCATTGGCCACTTTCTGGATTGCCAG
>KV751352.1:3766742-3787149 GCA_001698575.1 Mola mola
ATTTAACTGGCAACATCGCACCTTTGGATCTTGTTACTGTCGCCAGTGAAAAAAATGTGAAAGGGTGAACGTGTTTTGAGTGGTCTGTATAATACAGTCAAATACCGTAAATATATAGACATTTAATTATATTTTGAAGGCTCTATTAGGCAGGATAATATAAAATGGGAAAATTTGTAAGAGCAGACAATGTTAAAGCAATATTATTGTGCGTACCTTTTTAGCTATAAAAACAAATGTACTGCTGGGACAGTTAACAATCTGTGATTTGAGAATTATGGTTCCATGAATAACCATCTATTTCTTACATATGCTACCTACCTTGCTGGTAGGTTGGTGTATCGCTTTAATAAACCAGTTAAATTAATATGACGGTATTACAACATCATTGTTGGCTAGAAAGGTGATTTGAGGCAGTGTCTTCCTCTCATTCATCAAGAGCTCCAGGTAAAGCTGGATTCTGCAAGCTGTTGGAATTAAATCATAGAAAGTGAGAAAAAGGTTGTTTAAACTCTTTATACCATTTATAAGTTTATTAAAAATATATTTATTTTTCCATGTTGCTTCACTTAGATGTCAATATTGGTGTACGTGGCCATGGTAATGTAAATACTGAAGCTGAGTTCAATGTTTTACACTGAGTGAGAGTGTGAATTATATGGATCTTGTGAAATAAGAAAAAAAAAAAATCAGCTTGAAAAGACAATGAAACCCTACCAGGTTGTGGAGTCTCTGACAGGATATTGTGTCACTTTGAGATGAGGCTACAAGCTCATTTATTTCCTGATTTGGCATCAAAGGGAATTCTGTCCTCAGGGATGGCCTATAAATACACGGATAAACACTGTCTTATGAGAAATTCAATCATCAGATGAAGCTTTTCTATTCAACTTTGCCTCCTTATCTGAATTGAGGTTCTAAAATACTAAAGAAATAGTAGAGGCTTTAAAGTCCTCTCAGGTAAGTTTGATTTGATTTTCATCGCTATAAATAATACCAACTTGATATGCAAACAAATATGTGCATCTCTCCACATCGCCTGAACTCCTGCACCGTGAGTGTGCTGCTGTCAGGGGTATCAGAGCCAATTTGCACTTTACATTGGGTGAACTCATTCTGGCTTTTCCATCGGCACACACTCTCATGCCCCTGTGAGTCAACAAACAGTTTTTTGAGAAATAAAGGCCTCTTATTTGTGATTTTACAAAATGTTATCTGAGAAGATAACTCTTTGTAAAATAAAAAGAACCCCGATACTGCACCAAAAAAAAAAGCCAGAGACAAAAAACACAAGAAAGACAAGAAAGTTAGAAACGTGCGTGTTCGGACATATTAGTGACTTGCAAGATAATGGTTTTGTCCCGTCTCGTCAGGTTTTCAAATTTTGTAAGCACAATTTTACTACCTGCAGAGGATAGCATTTTTTTTTTTTTTTTATGTCTTTATGCTAAACTAAACCCCACTTTCATATTAAACTGGCAGACATTAGTGACATCACTCTTTAGTTATGAATCTTGACAAGAATACAAACATATGTATTATCCAAAATTGTTTTGTGAAACAAAGCTAGAGTGACACAAGGAAACAAATACATTTTCACATCTCTGTTAAGAGTAAAATGGTAGCAAATTAATTACTTCAGCAGATAATCCAAATCATATTTACACGTGGCTAGTTAGAAGAAGTTCTGGGAGACAATTAGCTCAGTGCTATGATTAACTAATCCAACCGATGTCCGCAACTCTCATGAGCAACGAGGATGCATCTTGTAAGGGAACTCTAACAAAAATGACAGAAAACATCTTTGAGAAAAATTTATTTGAGAAGTACCTTGAGTTTTTAGTTTGGCTACCTGAAATAATGCAGGAGGCAGGGCTTGTTACCAGTACTACAGCCAGCCTCCAGGGGGAGATCAAGACGCTTTAGTTACCTTTTGATATGAAGTATAGAGTTTCGTATGGAATTTCCAGGAAGTGTTTGGAAAATGTCATTAGCCATCTCCTCTTTTAGAATTTCATCACTAGGAGAAACTATTCATACAATGAACATACCCCTTGATGCTGTTCATTGGAATAGTGTTATGTAGTTCAGTGTGAGCCACCTTGTTTTCAATTTACAGAGCCATGGCTGTGTAAGAACATGGAACTGACTTCCAGTACATACACAGGATGAACAGCCAGTTAACTGTGACGAGACCATGGTTGCTGAAAACTGGATTAGAACTACAATTTGCTAGGGCCTTAACTATCAATTCTGCATCAGTCAGCGAGGCTTTGAGGAAATATAATAGAGTAATAAATGAAATAATCTGGCAAACTAATAAAATGTTATTTTTACAAATGAATGTGTTCATTTTTTGTATGATTAATCAATGAGTTGATCTATTAGATGTCACTGCTGATAAAAAAAATAAATACCCATCACATCACATCTCAGTGCCTGAGGTGACATTCCCAATCCTGTTTTCCGATCAACAGCTCAAACCACTTCAGATGAATGGATGAAACCAGGAAATATTTACATTTGGAAAAAGTCTGAATTTGAGGAAAATAAATGATTAACTAGTTATCAGTTCTTTGACTTATTTTCAGTCAGTTGACCAGATATCAGTTAATCAACTAACCTGTATTTTCATGTTCAGGCTGCTCCTCCTTCATCGAGGCTCCTTTTAGTTTATTAAGATGCCGGATCAGGAAGTTGTGGTTATAACACTCCTCCTGGTACAACAGATAATGTTGGGAGAGTTCCCATTCACACTTCCATGCCAAATCGTTTCTGCTGCGTGTGGTAAACCTGACAGACTTCTTAGAGAAGTTTCTGTATTCTAGCATTTAGAATTAGTAAGTTAATTATCAGATCTAGTAGTTCAATTCAATGTAGTTCAATGTTTTGTCTCCTTCTTTTCCAGTACACAGCACATACACTCTGAGTTGCATCAACTTGGAGTCTCACCTGCGTTTTCAACCAGCCAGTTCTTGGAACCGACTCGGTGCCTGTCGATTAGAGAGGTAGGAATAACATTAGGAGTGTCCAAATCAACGGCTTGGTACATTCTTAAAAGGCCTGGAAGACCACAGAGGACAACCGAAGTCGACGATCACAGAATTGAGGCGAAGTTGAACCAGAGTCAAATTCCTTCTTTGTATGCACTAACTTGGCCAATAAATCTGATTCTGATTCTGAATGATTTTCTTGGTGAAGGAAAACCTCTCACAGCAAAGTCAAGAACACTCTCAAAGAAGTAGGCATATCTTTGTGAAAGTCAACAATCAAAACATGCCTTCGTGAATGTAAAGATTTACAATCAGGTGCAAACCACAGGTGACACCCAAGAGCAGGGACCCAGATTAAAATTTGCTAAAAAGGAATGAATAAATAAATCTAAAAATGCCTGCCCAGACACAGATTCTTTGGACCGATAAAACCAAGATGAATTTGTACCAGAATCACGGATTTAAAAAAAAAACATTCTGGAGAAGGAAAGGAAAAGATTTAAAGCAAAAATGGTGGATATGGATAATGACCCAAAACATACTGTGAAACTAACCCAAGATCTTCTCAATGCAAAGAAATGGGATATTCTTCAATAGCTGCGTCAGTCCGAGATTTTATACTAATAGAGCAGCTTTTCAGTCACTGGAGGCAAAAATGAAGGTAGAAAGAACCACAAACAAGCAGCAACTGAAGGTGGCTGCAGTAAAGGCCTGGTAAAGCATCTCCAGGGAGGAAACTCAGAATTTGGTGATGTCCATGCGTTCCAGACTTCAGGCAGGCAATGACTGTAAAGAATTTCCATCCATCCATCCATTTTTTTACCGCTTATCCCATTAGGGGTCGCAGGGGGGTTGGAGCCTATCCCAGCATCTTCGGGTGAAGGCAGGGTCACCCTGGACAAGTCGCCAGTTCATCGCAGGGCTGACATATAGAGACAAACAACCATCCACACTCACATTCACACCTGCGGGCAATTTAGACTGACCAATTGACCCACTAACCCCCAGTTTGCATGTTTTTGGACTGTGGGAGGAAGCCGGAGTACCCGGAGAGAACCCACGCAGACACAAGGAGAACATGCAAACTCTGCACAGAAACGTCCTGACCCGGGAATCGAACCCAGGACCTTCTTGCTGTGAGGCGACAGTGCTAACCACTGTGCCGCCCTGTCAAATATTAAAAACAATACTGAAATATAAAATCTAAGTGTTGTCCAGTTATTTTGAGTCTCTGAAAATGTGCAAATATTGCTGCAGCTCCTATGGTTGATGTAATATTTCCGTGAAACCCCTTGAATAATTGCTTCGACTTCACTTCCATCACATCTGGATTTCTGGATTTCAAATCCATTGTGTATGTCTACAGAAGCATAATTTAAAAAATGCCCAAATGATAATGTGGGTACATACTGCATGTATGCACAATATTTAAATGAAACAAATAGGGCTAAAACATTTTTGATTAATTGGAAGTAATTACTGGACATTTCAACAATGAATTTATAATAAAAATCCTTTTATATAAATTCTTTGAGATGTACTTGATTCACTTCAGAACATCAATCACTTGAGGATCAGAGAAGTTGTGACGGACACTCATCAACATATAATTGCAGCATGGCTGTCCTGTGTGAAAACTGCCACCTTTAAGAAGTCACCCTTCTATGAGCTCAGAAAAAGAGCCTGTTTTTACCAGTTTTAATCAACGTCTACCAAGCTTCTTTTTTTTTCGTACTTTTGAGAGACGCTGTTAGTGTATCAATCAGATGGCGCCACAAAGCCCCACAGTGTATGTGAACATCGCCACCTGTTGGTTTAGCTACTAATTACACATTATATTCTTCAAATTTTTGTCCAGATTTTCTATGGGGCACGAATTGAAAAAAAAAATAGTAAAGAAACATAAAGGACGCTACATTCTCTATGCCACGGGTCTGGCGTCCAAATAGGAAGCAATTCACTTATTTCTTAAATTCCATTTATCATCATGGAATTAATCCACAAACGTGCAAACATGATTTTAGATCTATCTGTTATGGTTCAGCTGTTTTTGTTTATTTATTTGTTTGTGAATTCTATTTAATTCTATGTGAAATTTAACAATGTAGCCAATTACAGAGAAAGTAAAGGTTAGGGTTAGGGTTATGTGCTAATCACAGTATTTTTACTCTTGCACAACTTAAAATAAAGTATTTGTTCGGAATTTTATCGGATCGTGGTACACGTTTATGGGCTGTGTCTTCTGTGGTGTACAGTTATTTAAGCTCATATATACCTCTGTAGCTTTGCCTACATTTCTCACGCCAGGTTGTACAGAAATAGCAACAGTTTCCCCCTCTTGGTCTCTTGGTCTCTTGGACTTGACGCTTGGACAGTGTCATTTTGTCGACCAGGGTGACGCGCCAGCCCAGAACACAAAAGTTCGCTAAGTAATCCAAACTGTAGGTTATATCAGGTAGTTGTCCCGTTATTTGTAAAAATAAACAAAAGGTAATACTGCTCTGGTCTTTAAATTACTTTATTTTGTTTTGTGGTGGTGTTAAAGGCGGTAATTCAATATCTCTGTACCTCTGTGACATCTCTAGTGATTTCATAAACTTTATCGTTGAGTGCGATCCCTTTGGAATGAAGGATAACCGCGTTGTTAACACCGTTTCCATGGTAACGAGGAAGCCACATAGTAGGACCAATATAGTGGACCGCGGCGCGCCTAACTAGTTTTCTAATAGGGCCAGTGAAAACGGTCTGAAATACATACAGACATCAATTAATAAACAATCTGATGACTAATTTAAATGATATATCAGAAATACTACAGCTTCCAAAATTAACATAAAGTGATTGCATAACGTTAGAAGTTAAGAAAAAACAGCATCTACAAACCACTTTAGCCACCACGGCGCCTTTATGATTTGGTACTATTTTGCAAATACTACAATGTCTTTTCGTGGTTGAAATGGACTATTAATACCGTCATTGATTTATCATTTAATAAATGAATGTATGTGTAACGGTCTTCCATGTACGTACCACGGTGACAAATAAGGGATGAACATGAGGCCAATGAAAATATACAGCTGAAAAACTACATTTCCTAGCTATCCAACCATTCTCGCTGGAACTGCTACCCCGGGCCAACTGTACATGAGCCGTGTAGTCGTTTCCAGAGAAGTTATCGTTAGAGAGTGTACGGCTGAACTACAGTACCCAAACGGCACTGCTTGAGCCTACAGTACATTCTGCTGCTTATCCGGGGATGTCACACCACTGCTATTTTCTCCCCTCAGCCCCTCTCACTCTCAGCCTACAGCTCCAGCGGACTGACACGGGGCTTTGGATAGAAAGAAAGGGACAATAAGATAAAACAACAGAGGCCAGAAATGGCAGAGCTTGGAGCGGGAAGCCTGTCGTTAGGGGATCATGCTTTTAATTACCAGGAGCACGAGCTGAACGAGCGGCTGAAACGGCTCTACCCTGCTGTGAACGAGGAAGAGACCCCTTTACCCCGATCCTGGAGCCCCAAGGATAAATACAGCTACATTGGGCTATCACAAAACAACCTGCGGGTCCATTACAAAGGTTAGAGGGCTGGTTCATTCCCGATGGTCCAAACAAGTGGTCACAACAGCAGGGGGTCTCAGCTCTGATCTGTCACTGTGTTATTGCGCGAACGGGGGGCTCTCTGTCTCTCTCTCACACACATCCACATCGTGCGATTATGTGCGTGCGTGCGTGCGTGTGTGCGTGTACTCCCGTTAAATCTAGTCTGAGCTGCCTCTCCTCTCCTGTAACCTTCCTTTGTTTCGCAAATGTGCAGAGGAATTCCCAAATGGGGGACAGTGAACTCGCTAACCCTGAGTTGCTCTTACTAGCACCACTCTGAAATTCACCTGCATCACCAACAACACGGCTTTATGAGCCGTTTACGACCTTAATTGTTTGCCGTGAACTGGTGTGCGTCTGACATTCTCCACAGTTTGTACTGAAAGGTGTCATTGGCAACAATAACGAGGTAGACGTCTGCTTCGTAGCTAACTGTTGGTATTTAACAAACAAGAGCTAGCTAACGGCAAGCTTCTTCCAAAGCAAATACAGTGGTTAGCCTTGTAGCTAACTAGCTGATGTTAGCTAACCTAGCTGTTTCTCGTGACAAATAATGTAATGGAAATGGTAGGATAAATTGGGTACAAGACGGACACGAATCAGACCTGTTAACCTTTCACAATGCAGTATTGAAGTATATTAAAATTGAAAAGATTTTGACTACAGCTAGGATCAAAACAGAAATCTAAAAAATAAAGAAATAACGTTGTGTTTTCTCGCGTGGTTTCATTGGCGGCGTTCTATAAGTCTTTTCCAGAATCTAACTATTTATTTTGGGGGCCAGGGAGCAACCGGTTGAGCTCCATTCAGATCTGCATGAGTCCGTAAGACAGCAGTGTCCAACCTCCAGCAGAGAGCCAGCTCATTTTCAGCAGCTGCGGGGAGGGAGCGGGCCTCTGCGCATTGCATTAGGCCAAATGTATAAATCAGTATTAGCGGCAGACTCTGGCATTTCCACTATAACAGCGACTTTGCTCGTCAGACGGCGCAGCTAGTCACTTCTTCAAATGTGCAGAAACAGGCTGTCCTGTCTGTCAACTGGGTTATCTCATACATTCAGATATAATCCAGCTCAGTCAAACAATCCAAACAAGGTGATATCTGCACCGAGTACTTTTACTCAGTCTGTTGCCTTCGCTGTTGTTTTTCGTCAGGCGACACGTCAGGGCAGCCCCCACCCCTAACCCCAACTCCTCCTAGTACAAGGGAAAATAGGTCTGCACATCGCAGCTATGAAACATCTCCATAGGAGCATTGCAAGACCACTTCGGGGTCTGCTGGCTGTTTACATACTGTAGGTAATAAGTTGAAGAGGATGAGATAGGGCAGGCAGGCTGTATGTTTAACCCATACACTGTTGTGGTCCTGCTGTTTGTCAGTGGCAGTGAAGGCCTATCGCTTGTTGCAAAAAGACAGATATAACCTACAGATCATTTAATAAAATACTGCATATATGTAAGGGCAGATAAGGGGCGATATTTTTTCCTTGTTGAAGGCAGTGTTACCGTAAAGTGATGCCATTTTCTGAACTTCAGTATTCAGTATTCTTTCTGTACCATTGTTTGCCTTCACCCTCTTCAGCCATTAAATCCGCATTACTGTTGATAGCTTGTCAAAAAATCTTCATTGTGGTAATGCTTTAATCATGAATAAGTAACAACATTCATTTCTACAAATGTTGCAGTATCAATATCAAGGTATATAGTAAAACAAATACAGTAATACTTGTCTTTGTTTTTAAGGGGAAAAATCAAAATCATGAAATACCATGTATCATGACCAAAATATATTGAGATATTATTTTTAGGTCATACTACCTGGCTCTCAAAGATGCACATAATGAATAATTTTTGATGCTGCTGTACTCAATGTCGATTTCCATCAATTATGTGGTTTTGAAAAAGAGTTGTGACAAGGTTCTCTCCATCTCACCCTCCTTTGTGATCTGTGTTATCAAGATGCTTACATTCTGTCTCTAATTACACTTGTCAGAGCTGTGACACTAGCAGAAAATGATTGGGCCAAATTTATGGGGTAAGTTAGGTTGGTGTTATGGAGAGCACTGACTCTGGATGTTTATGGAAAGTGCACAGATTAAATGACACTGCACAATTGTTAAGGGGTGACATGTAAGTAGGTCTCTTCTGGAGTATGCAGGATGATATTCTTCCTTCTGGTTGTTTTAGCTCTTTTCCTTCACCCTAGTGGTTTGAATGCTATTTTGACCAGTTGCGCCAATTTTCTCTGTTCATGGCCACACCGTGCCTACCTTGTCCTGTTGTGCACAGACACAGGTTGGTGTACCCATACCCATGGTGAGAAAAATAAATAGTGTAAAAGATAAACAAACATATTGACCTAGTGCCTACAAATACACCAAAGTTAATCATATTGTTTTATAAAGACTGCAGCACTGTGGTCTGTGAAGGCTTTCTCTGTCTTATTTTGATGCAGTGATTATATGATTGTTCTTTAAATAAACCCACAATGTTGATATATTAAATGATATATTCAGTTGCTTGACAGGTGAAGTTACTTACAGAGTACATGATTATACTCTATAGTGTTCTAAATATTTTTAAAAATGAACCATATATTTAAATACAAATGTATCTATTTTTTATGTAAATAAAGTGTTATTTATTGCACTTATCAAAACAAGTGTTGCTCGGGGGTTTACAGAAAGATGAAGCTCTATCTTTGATTCTTTTAGTATACAACTTTTAGTATATCTCTCAATGTTCATTGGTCAGTTTTTCTTTTATTCTAATACCTGAACAGAACTTAGTTCTGCTAATGAATGATTGCCTTTCAAGGAAAATAATAGCTCAGAGAATAAAAATTGCTCCCACCCAGATTTTTATGTGACAACAGCTTCAATTTTCTTAAGATTTGGTACATCCATTCACTTGGACCCAAAGATGGTTAGATTTTGATGGTTAAAAGTCAAGATCACTGTGACCCCACATCAGTCTGATCCTTGTGAAGACTTTGAGGAGATTTTTTTCAAATCTGTCACAACTTTGACCCAAAGATATGGATTAGATATTAATGGTGAGTGGTCAACAAATTTTTAGTAACTTAACAACTTAACAATTCAGATGATAATTATGACTACATTTCTAAGAACTCCACTGTGACATGAAGCTGTGCAAAAACACTTTTCGAGCCATTATTTGTCACCATAAGTAACCCAGATGGGGAAATGATGACCGTATTACACATTTGGTCAGATACTGAATTGGGGACACTAATTTTGGGTGCCCACCTTAAAACTGTATCGATTGTATAAGATTGCCTGTGCTGCTGGCTTGAACATGTGAGTGAAGCTGCCATGATTTTGTAGACTTTTTACAGCAACATTCATATTTGAAGTCATATGTTCTGTTTTGTCATTGCATCATGTGACAAAGCTTGCTATCAGTCATTGCATGAGTCCAGACAGATATGAATCTAAAAAGCAACTTAACAGGCGTGGGGAGGCATACAAACTCAAGGCAGTATTCCCAGTTTATGGGTAATGTGATCAGTTCCATCTTAATCTTATTTATTACTTTGACTCCACTATTTATAGTGGGTTAGATTATTGGCAATTAAATGGTTATTGACGTTTCCCTGCTACAGTCTACTGTAAATATATCAACTTTTGAAAATCGTTTTTTGATAATCCAACTTTGGGCACCACTAACATGTATGATAGCTGTATGATTTTGAAGGCTTTACTAAGTGTGAGTTATTTTGCTTCACACCAACGCTTCAAAAATGATCTCAATCTGTTCAATCAGTTTAAGATCCAAGCTGTAAAATAAATACCTTGTGGTATATGTTGCCCAACTTTGTCCTGACCTATCACACTAACTTCCTTGACTCCAGGAAGCAAGAAATTGTCACTGCTGTCACCACAGTTCCTAATGCGAACACATCAGCCAGGCTACTGAGTTAGGTTTAAGCAACAGTGACAGAGAGTGACAAGCTGGCTGCCATGAGTGTCCTTTCACTGGCAGACTTTCACTTAGTAATATCAACCTTTGATGAAGTGTTTGCCACAGATGGAAATTAAGCATATTTTGGCCAGGTCACACAGTTGACTATTTTCATCCTCTCTGTGGGTGGCACAGTGGTGCAGTGGTTAGCAGTGTCGCCTCACAGCAAGAAGATCCTGGGTTCGATTCCCGAGTCAGGGTGTTTCTGTATGGAGTTTGCATGTTCTCCCTGTGCCTGCGTGGGTTCTCTCCGGGTACTCCGGCTTCCTCCCACAGTCCAAAAACATGCAAACTGGGGGTTAGTAGGTTAATTGGTCACTCTAAATTGCCCCCCGACCCCTAACAGGATAAGCGGTAGAAAATGGATGGATGGATCCTCTCTGTGGATGGCCCAAAGCCACAAGAATCTTCTGATCTGTTTTTACTGGACTGCCTGTCCGTATATGTTCACAAATTTGTCGAAGCATGAAACCGCATGCTCACAAATTTCTAGATATAGACAGACAGTATACACAGAGCCTCACAGACACAAGCACATGTTGAAATCCACAGTACAGTAAGTCACATTTACTATTGTTGCTTTTTTATTATTATTATTATACACACTCTATTCTACCTGCTCAGGACAAAATTTCTAACAAAATTATTCTACTTAATAATCACAGAGAAGCATATAGCAGCTGAAGAGATCGTTCGGCAGTTACACCAATACAGTTCTACATAGTAACAAAATTAATCAATCATTTACTAATGCATTGCAGTGTTTTGTTTTGGCCACTTGGCCAACAACACCAAGGCCCAGTAGTACACTTGAATTAAAAAGCTTTGTTATGCACTATTTCTCAGAGCAAATAATTAGACTAAAAAACAGGCTTGAAGATGAAGATGAATGACAAGGTAACTGTAGTATGTGTAATGCTGTTCACTGGGTGCTGCACTCCCATCGCAGTTGTGTTCTGCTTTTTAATTCTTTCAACATCATATTATGAAAAAAGATAAGTACAATTTTTGCATCTACCCCTTAATTCAAATCTGAACGAAAATTGTATGTGATCTTCCTTTGCACATTCCCCATCTTTCCACCAGTTTTTTTTTCAATCGATCCAGTAACTCCTGTAGCTCTAAACTCCTCGATTGTAGAAGCAGTTCACTCCAAATCCAGTGGATTCAAGGATAATTCACTTTCTGAAATTGACCAAAAGGTGTTGACCCCTTATCCCGGCCACTTCACACTCAGTGGCAAATCCCCCCAAGCAATGTAGGTCAAAACCTGACAAAGCAACATGTGAAAAAAATCTGACATGCATTCCTAAAGTTACCAAAGAGGACTAGACATCCACCAGTCCTTGTTTTAAAATTCTGTCATTGAAATTCTCAAACAGAATAGATTACAAAGCACGTAGTCTATTGAGAAAGCACTTGACAAAGTGCTAAAGATGAGGACAAAGCTTTTGGTCTAGTTATACAAGAACCCAATTGCTCATGGTAACAGTCCCAGAGCCCATGTTCCCAGAGCTGCGTAATGTAGGCATCTCCATTGGTCCAGCACCATGTTCCCTTGATACCAAGATTCTCAAAGATACTCAAAGATAATAAATAAAAACAGCAACACTCAAGTACTACCAGTATTTCCTTATCGAAATTACAACTTACCAGTTTTTAAAATTTACTTATGATTTTGAAGGACTGATCTGTAAAAGGTTGTTCTTTGGTGGATTTATCTGTTCCGTCATTTATACAAAATTATATCTTTAAAGAAGACTGGAAATGCTTGGCAATGGTTTCTTGTTTAAATCAATATTTACTTAAATAGTGCATTATTTAGTAATATTGTGAAGAATATATATATTATATGTTATATATTGCGATAACTCATTTTTGTGATAATCACTACAGCCTTACTCCCACTTGGTCATATAATCCACCGTCATAGTATAATTTTCCATTCGTACGCAGATGATACTCAGATCTGTTTAAGCTGTGACTCCTTCATGACTTCCATAAGTAGATGTCACAAAATTGCAGCTTGATGCTAATGTGAGAGATATTTTCATTACAAGACAAAATAGTGCAAATTTCCAAATCGCAAACAGCAGTTTATATATGTACAGTATTTATATATTTATATACAAAACCTTTTTAAAGAAAGAGGGTTAAATGTTAACATGTGGTCTTCCCCTCATGCTTTCTTGCTTAATTTACACAATGTTTACAGAAGAATGGAGAAATTTCCATTGTTCATGCAGCATTCCAAAATGTTTACCTGCTGCTAACCCTGTATTCCCAAACTTTAAATAGCTAAATAATCGACTTATTCGCATAGTATTTGGAGTGGCTTCTCAGCCAAGTTAAACCCAACACAGACACACTGTGAATAGCCCAATATTAAACTTATTCCTGGACTCAATGCTGGATTTTGTTGAGATGATATTACCAGAAATTATGGCATTGCATGCCATGTTTGCATTCTTGAGGTTCCGTTCACCAATAGAAAGATAGAGGAGCAGTAATATGGTCAGAAATTCTCAATATATACAGCTGGGAATTACAACATGTCCCAAACTCAGCTGCTTGCACTTAAACGCTGAGCACCATTGCATGTACACATCATTGGCCTCTTCTGAACTAAGCCATTACATCTGTAATGTATGGGCTGTAATGTAATGGACAACAGCATGAGGTGTTGCAGTGTAGTATTACCCTAGTGAGAGCAATAAGTTGATTAAACTGTAACCCATTTTATTTTTGAATTATTTGTTTAAAATCAGTTTTTGGCATTTTTGTGGGACATATCCTCTTCCTCTGTAGCCAAACCCTTCTTGTACCAAAGGTGTCGACTACAGTGTAACAGAGACATGTCTGGCCTTGCACTTGAATACTCAATTAGTGATTTTGTTTTCAGATCTTCTATTTTGATAAAAGTCTGAAATTGTCCTTGATCTGAAGTAACATTTCTCATTTTAATCTAACATATTTTTAAACAATCAAAGATACTATCACAAACAAGGGAATTAAATTTTTTTGTGCACTTTGGCCCAAGTTTGTTTCAGTGAAGCAAGGGCAACAGTAAGTGTGTAAGGAACCAGTCAGGTGAAAAATAAACTTTGTCATGCCATGTTTATATGTTGCTTATATATCTTTTCTAAGAAGTTGCTAACATTTTGTACCCACTAATACATTGTAGATGTTAGGCATTAATAATGTGTCCTCCCCAAGGATCTGCCTCTTCTTTAGTGGTGACATTGTCGTCTTCCTTCTCCTGCTGTGGCTGCTGCTGTTGCTAGCTGCCTGGCCAAGACATTGGACAACGTGGAGCTGTTGTCTTTGTTGCATTTACTGTTTATTCAACTGATAGCTATTGACCTTTCCTCTAATTGTGGTGAGGGATAGAACCTGGGGGATGATTGTGTATTTCTTAGTTAGCAAGTAAGGCCTTAATGTGTTATAGGCTGAGAACAGGCCTATAACCTGTGATCTCTGACCTCTGGTGAGGAGGTTTGATTTCATATAACAGCTGAAAGGTGTCATTAGAGTGCTGTTTCTCAAAGGACAGTTTTGTCTCAGTATTTCAGTTAAATAATAAGGTGATATATGAATGTAAATTTTTACGATATAGAGTATTGATGTAGCTTATCTTGAAGGTGGGGGGCTATGTCTCTGAAATAGCCTCAGATAGTTTTGTCTTATCAGCCCTAAATTGTGAAAAATCACTCTGGACACTATCTAAATGTTTGCTTTTTTCTTTTATATGTAGATTTAATACAATTTTAAATTTAGGATCAGGTCATTCAGGGGGTTTTATGTGTTATTAAATGTAGTAGCAATTTCTCCTCTCCATTTATGTAATTGTAGAGAGACCTGCTGGCCTACTGACAACTCCTTTTCACAAGGAGCAGCTAAAAATAGAGGCCATGAATATTGCTGCACACCAGACAGTCACACACTTACAGAAATACACTCATGCACAGGCATGCTGATCACATAAATAAACATGTTATATCATGCTTTGGTACCAGAGTACATATGGTAAGTGAATGTGCAGAAGTGAATCAATTTAATGTGCTTAATATTACAGTGATAGCATTGTCAGGAATTTGACATTTAGTGCCTGTAAAGATTGTCTGTACATGTTGTGATGATGATTTTTTAAAATGCTAAAATTGCCACAAGTATACATAAAATTTAATTTTTAAGAAATCTAGAAATGGGCCTCATTACAGTTGTCCTACCATGATTTAGTTTGACTTTGGTATTTCCAAAACTGCATCATTTTCTGATTGCATATGGGAAAGAAATCATATTCAGTATGAACTTATTGATTCCAAAATTGTCCTAACTGAAACATTTTATGTGCTATGAATGTTAAATTATGGTAGCATTGAACAAACTAATTGTCATAGTGACAGGAGCTTTGTTGTAAGGCTTGTTTAGCAATGATAGTAATGAACTTGGCAAATAGGACTTGCATTTATATAGCATCTTTCAAGTTTCTGTCTCCTTAAAGTGCTTTACAACAATTATCAAATTCACTTATTCACACCCTTTCATACACAGTAAAGAGTTTCATACGCTGAATTATTACAATCAAAGGACTACTGAAACTGTTAATATGGAGAAGCTTACCATGTTGGAGATGCTAACACCAGTATCAAGCTGATGGAAAAGGGAACACCATATATATATATGGAAGGTGCATTAGCTGTTTTGGAAAGTTTGCAAATCCAAGTTTGCAAATCAAAAGACACTACCGCTGGCAGTGATAATGCTTTTTCTTTTAGCAGTCAAATGATAGATACTCTCCATTACATTAAAATGAAAATGTGTGAATTTGCCCCATATATCATGTGAGTCAGTTGTCCATATTTTGAAATAAGTGAAGGGATTCTGTTTCCTCTTAAAAATATGGGACGTAAAGTACATGCATAATTAATACTAAACACAACAGAATGATTCAAAATTCAAGGTTACTTCCTTATGCAAAAGTTAAAACAAATATAGCCATTTTGTTTTTCGAAAACTCCTTCTTTTTTTAAGGGACATGAAACTGAAATTTTCAGAAACTGAGACAGTTTCTCTAATAAACTATCTAACAAAATAAACCCAAAACTGTGTAATTAGACACACTTAGGACACAAAATGAACACTTATGTTCCAACAGTCATCAGTGTTACATTTAATGTTTTTAATGGCATTAATAATGCACTCCAATGATGATTGGTTATTTACAAGTCTCAAGTCTCATATGAATGTCCCGCTAAGTTGGTAAAGTATTAGTAGAAACTTGTCTACATTCCCACACAGCACATTACTGTAATCCAAGCTTTTTCTTAGGATTTTATATCAAAATCAGGATAATCAATAGGTGAAAACTTGTCCGATACCAACCTGTCTCGGAGTGTTTAGTAGGAAGTTTAGTAGGAACCTGTGTGCATATGTCTGATTCGGTTCAGGGAAATCATGGAGCATATCATCTATCCTCGGCTTAAAATATGACGTTAATTAGGTCAATTAGGAAATTCATTCATTCATTCATTCATTTTCTACCGCTTATCCCGTTACGGGTCGCGGGGGGGCTGGAGCCTATCTCAGCATCTTGGGGCGAAGGCGGGGTACACCCTGGATGAGTCGCCAGTTCATTGCAGGGCCGACATATAGAGACAAACAACCATCCACACTCACGTTCACACCTACGGGCAATTTAGAGTGACCAATTAACCTACCCCCACATTTGCATGTTTTTTGGAATGTGGGAGGAAGCCGGAGTACCCGGAGAAAACCCATGCAGACACAGGGAGAACATGCAAACTCCACACAGAAACGTCCTGACCCAGAATCGAACCCAGGACCTTCTTGCTGTGAGGCGACAGTGCTAACCACTGCACCACTGTGCCAGGATCAATTAGGAAATTAATTAATTAATTAGGTTAATTAGGAAAGATACCTTTCTAAACTGTCAGCATCATTTTTCTGTTTCTGCACTCTAAATATTACATTAAATATCATTCCATCAATTATTTAGATATCAAACAATGACAGCTGCAAGAGAAGAATGAGGACTGAGTTATGAATGAGTTCTGTACACTGCAGACAGTGAAAGATGTCAAAGTGGAGATGCAGAATCAAGGTTAACAAGGTAGTTCCTCAGGATCTAGAGTCATTTGTGCAGTAGAATGTGGAGCCCCGATCAGCACATGAATGGTTATGAATGTGGCATCATCTACAAGCAGCTTGTCATCGCGTCGTTTACATTTATATATACATGGTGGTCGGCTTGTTGAGAAACTAAGCTTACGCCAGTAGTAGGCTGGTTGAAACGTTAAGCTAACACCAGTGGCAAGCTGACCAGTGTTTGGCTGGTTGAGAATCTTACACTGATGCTAGTCTGTTAGAGAGGCTAACATTGACATTAATCTGTTGGAGAAGCTAGCTGACGTTAGTCTCTTAACTTTAACTTTTCTGTGATGTATTAATAGGTATGTGTCCTCTCCTTTCACCACACAATTAATCCCTCACACTCATCAAAGTTAGAATGAAATGCTATTCTTTTCCATTACAGCAAGCTAACTAAAAATGACCAGTTACATGGGACAGTTGCAGACTGTTGCCAAGGGTACTGACAGCCTTGTGCATTTACAGTTTCGGTCAACAAGCATATTCGATCGTCAACAGCATTATGGCTATTATGTTCCAAACTGGATATGTGTAACTGCAGCTTCGATGCTCCATCTGTTTTTAACATAAACACACAAATGCTCTAGCACACACAGGGTGTCTTCTGACAACCAGCTGCTTTGTGTAGGGTTACATTCTCTCTGTGTTCATGCATATATGTACATACATTCACAAACGCAGAGCTCACAAAGCCTTTATCGTGACAAGTGAACTCAGCAAGTGGTGTGAGTACATGCATCAGCAGAAAGTTGTCTACTGTAGAGGCCAGATAACAGTTATACAACACATCTCATTTTCTTTTGACCGAAGGGATTGCATAAGCGGCCATCTGAATATAGAATGACAGTAAGTAATGATTCTTGGGCGCTTTACTCTAATTGGTCTAGACACACAACATGAGCCCTGGGACCCTGTTGTTTACATCTTTGTTATGATGGAGAAAGTCACCTTAATCAAAGTATGGATTACTGGAAGAAAATCATTCCCATCTGATCTTAATCTGTGCATGACTAATGGGTATATTTCTTCTTTGGTCTAAATACATCAAGTTGAACAATTAGATATGGCTGTCTGATACACCATATGACGTCCTAGCAAATTAAATGTGACAAAGAAGAGCGTGTCAATTGAAGCATTGTGGAAATGTAGAATTAAAAAAAAGAGATTCCATGAAAATGCATTAAAATGGTAAAGTCAAGGAGACGTTGAGATGTTGCTTAATCCCTGTTTGAAAAAAAATTACAAAACATGCCAATGCCAATCTTACGTATGTGGAACCAATCATATTGCAATTTTTTAATGTTTTTCTTAATCTTTTAATGTAGAATTCAAAAGTCATGGCCCTTGAAAACAGCCACAGTGGTAGCTTAGTGGAATGCCATGTGGCTGAAGATAGATTACAACACTTTGCAGTGGGTTAGTTAATAATCATAGTGTTTTTGAGAATTGCTTCATTACCACAAAACATATTATCACTTCTTTATTAGTGGAAATTCTAAATAATTTGATGACATGCTTTTAAATTTACAGCCCTTTGTGAATAAAGCAACCTACCCATTGCACCTAGATATATTACTTAATTTCCAGTCTTTAAGGCTTCTCTTCTTGCTTATCTTTAACCAAACCTCCTGTTTCTGGTTTCTTTTATAGTCATATTTGGTTTGAAATGTTTTAGATATGACTTTCTTACACCAAAAGGAACTGATAAGAGGAAGAGCTCCAGTTACATACACTTTTTTTTTTAAATTTTGTTTGAAATCATTCTATTTGAATATTTTGGGTCATAATGACCACCATCATTTTGGGAATATTTGGGTGGTACCATCAATCCAATTCCATCAGTAACCCCTTTAAATCAGTTTTGCTCAACTAAAAACTGACTTGTCCAAGAATCATATATCACCCTTTCCTATCTATCTATCAATTTATCTATTTGATCATTTACATAATTAAATTAAATTACTACCACTAACATGTTTTTACTCTTATATACTGTTACCTATATCCTTGTTTTGTACAGCAATTTGACCCCCTTAACACTTAACTAGTTCTGTAATAGGAGTTAATTACAAAACCTGTAAAAAAAAAAAATTCTGTACCACCCCAGCCCTTCTTCTTGGCCCACCACTGTACTTTCACTTACCACTTGTTATGCCTTGTGGAGCCATAAAACTACCAGGCATATTTTTCTAGTTCTTACATTTAAGGATGTTGCCATATTGCTCATGCACACTTTGTATTTATCCTCTTGCAGGCCATGGTAAGAATCACAAGGATGCGGCATCAGTAAGAGCCACACACCCAATCCCTGCTGCCTGTGGGATCTACTACTTTGAAGTCAAGATTGTCAGTAAAGGTCGAGATGGGTAAGAAGACATAACTTTGTTTTCTTACATGTGTCTTATTGTAGTTTTTATTATGATTATTCATTAAATACTTTAATTAGTTTTATTGTCTCTAATGGATGCTGTGATAGGCTCCAATTGCACCCTAAATCTATTAAATGGTCAGGCCACCCATGGTTGCGATGACTGCAATTGAACATTTGTGATAACTTGCAATGAGCCTTTTACATCAATGTGGAGGGATTTTGGTCCACTCTTTGTAGAAATGTTTTTATTCATACTCACTATAGGGTTTTCGAGCATTAACTACAGATGTAGCCACTTCAGATTGCCACTCCAGTTCCCAGACACTAGAGTTCCCCCTCTTTCTTCTGGGGCATACATATGTCCCAATGTAGACACGCCCATTTATAAATTTGCAGGATGTCACCACTAGATGGTGCGTCCTTCACATTGACCCACAATTTTGGGCTTAAATCGTGTTTAGGACATGAAATAGATAAAACTGAAGTTTTTAATGAGTTAAAAACACATAAGAACTAAATATCTTAAAAAATATATAATTTGTGACTTTTATTAAATATGTGTTTTTATGTTTTCTAAGACATATACAGTAGGTAACAAAATATTCAATGAACACAAATAGTGAGTATGAGAATCTTCACAGACATTGTGGTGCTTGCAGGGTCGGGGATTTTCAAATGTTGGCAACCTGACTGTTAAACAACACCTTTTTTTTTTGTTTACACGTAAACGATTGGGTATTTGGCAGCTACATGATGGTTGAGTTAAAAATACATTTTGAAATTGTTTTATTGAAATTTCAGGAGTAGGAAAAGGAAACACATTTTTACCTGTCTTGCAAAGTTCCACAGGAGACAGATAGGCAACAGTGTATGTTTCAGCTGCCAAATGACTTGGCCAAACAAAAGCAAATGTGTTTCACACATTCCACGGACATGGCTCCCATTCATTGCTCTTGAGACGATGATGATGGCTCAGAGAGACACATCTACTGTTGATTACCCATTCAAAAGATCATCAGTAGTGGAACCACAACACGTGACCATTATAGATCCTTTCCTTTTTCTTTCACCTGTGCTAATATGTCGGCAATGGATTGAAAATTGTCAAGATTTTTTTTTCAAAATTAGTTATTTTTTTGTTTTTTGTTTTTTCATTCAGGGTTGTGGAGTCAGTCCCTCATCTCCTCTGTCAAATGTTGGGTGTGAACAGGATGCTGTTATAATATTTTGAATAATAGGTTTTCTGAATATAAAATATATAAAATATTTAGGAAGCCTATTTCAAA
>KV751352.1:3787702-3833428 GCA_001698575.1 Mola mola
TTTGAAATAAAGTGCATTAACAATATATTTACTTTGCGGTTGAGAAAATCCACTGTAATTCACTGAAATGTCAATTTGTGGAAATATATTCCTCAAATTTGAACCTTTAACAACATTCAAAAACAACCACAACAATGTAGGAGGAAGCAGGCGTTACGTCGATGTAACAATAGCGTTAATTTTATTAAACGCATTAAACTGAAAAATAATTAACACAAAAAGTTAACGCAATAATTTTACCAGACTTAGTGTGTGTATAAATATACACAGTCGGGCATAACATTATGACCACTGACAGGTCAAGTGAATAACATTGATTATCTCTTTATCATAGCACCTGTTAGTGGGTGGGATATATTAGGCAGCAAGTGAACATTTTGTCCTCAAGGTTGATGTGTTAGAGGCAGGAAAAATGGGCAAGCGTAAGGATTTGAGGGAATTTGACAAGGGCCAAATTAAAGAAGGTACGGCGGCGGCGGCAGTGTGATGCTTTGGGCAAAAAACCTTGGGTCCTGCCATCCATGTGGATGTTACTTTGACACGTACCACCTACCCAAATATTGTTGCAGACCATGAACATTCTTTCATGGAAACAGTATTCCTTGATGGCTGTGGCCTCTTTCAGCCGCATAATGCGTGCCACAAAGCAAAAATGGTTCAGGAAGGGTTTGGAGGCCCCACCCGGCAACTTAAAGGACTTAAAGGATCTGCTGCTAACACCTTGGTGCCAGATACCAAAGCACACCTTCAGGGGTCTAGTGGAGTCCATGCCTCGACGGGTCAGGGCTGTTTTGGTAGCAAAAGGGGGACCAACAAATAATAGGCAGGCATATATATGGCAGACATCCAAGAGAGAGTCTCGAGGATTAAGAGCTGGACAGCACCAGGCCCTGACATGATCCACAGCTACTGGCTAAAGAAGCTAACGGCACTCCATGAACGCCTGGCAGCTCAGATGAACCAGCTTCTGAAAGATGGGAGCCACCCAGAGTGGTTGACCCATGGTTGGACAGTCCTGATCATGAAGGACCCCCAGAAAGGAACGATTCCATCCAACTACCGGCCAATAACGTTTCTCTGCACGACATGAAAGCTCCTGTCAGGCATCATTGCAGCCAAGATGAGTAGGCATGTGGGTCAGTACATGAGCAGGGCCCAGAAAGGGGTTGGTAGCAACACCAGAAGAGCCAAACACTAGCTACTGGTGGACAGGGCAGTCTCCAGAGTCTGTAAGACCAGGAAGACCAACCTGTGCACTGCCTGGATTGACTACAAAAAAGCCTATGACTAAATGCCACATACATGGATACTGCAGTGCTTGAAGCTACACAAGATCAACAAAACACTAAGAGCCTTCATTAAGAACTCGTTGCGGTTATGGAAGACTATTCTGGAAGCCAATTCAAGGCCAATTGCTCAAGTTAGCATCAAGTGCAGCATATACCAAGGAGATGCCCTATCCCCCCCTGCTTTTCTACATTCGGCTGAACCCCCTCAGCAAGATCATCACAAACAGTAGGCTTGGATACCAGTTCAGAAATGGAACAATGATCAGCCTCCTCCTCTACATGGATGACATCAAAATGTATGCAAAGAGTGAGCAAGACATTGACTCACTGATCCACATCACCAGGATCTACAGCAATGACATCGACATGTCATTCGGGCTAGACAAGTGTAGCTGAATGATATCAAAGAGAGGCAAGATGATCACAACTGAAAGGGTTGAACTACCAGAAGGCAACATAACCGATGTTCAGGACAGCTACACATATTTTGGGATCCTCCATGCAAATGGAAATCAGGAAGAGGCTGCAAGGAAGTCAGCCACAGCTAAATACCTACATAGGATAAGGAAGCTGAATACTCAGAACAAGATCTGTGCCATCAAAACCTATGCCCTGCCCGTCATCAGATACCCCGCTGGCATAATAACATGGCCAAGGGAGGAAGAACAAGCCACAGATATCAAGACAAGGAAGGACAACTCACATTTATGTGAGTTGTCATGGTCACATGACTCCAGGTGTGACTCATTAATGAGACGTTGCCTTGCTCTACCATCATGCTAGTCGTTAGGGTCACAGGAGGCAAGTTTTGAAGGAGGTTTTAAAACAATGGGAAAGGATGTCAGAAGTGCATTGCAAGTGGCTGGGATTCCCCACCAATGTTTAGAACTAAAGAAGACTTTCGGATGAGAGGATAAACTTTCACAATTCTCAGTACCCACTACTATGGACTTGGTGATCCTTGACTTTTCTTTAGTGCTGACAGCAGGCCATATGTGTCACAGGTCTCATTCAGGATCATTTGTAATAGCTGTGGCGGTCCATTAACTAATTATGTTGTACCATTATATGGTCACAAATTATTTATTTCTGCTGATCTTAGCATATAGCTGCTGGGATTCAGTCCGGACCTACTGGCTTGTGAGTGGACTCTGTCTTGTTTCATATTTAGATTCTGATATATATCCTTTCCTAGACCAATCACTGCCGGAAAAAGAAACCTGATTTCTTGCCCCTCTCATAGACACTCTTGGACATGGACATGGACAGCAATACCCCAATATTAACCCAAATAAGATGATATTCTAAATAAGACATTGCCATGTAAACATCAGTTTCTGATCACCTTAATCGGAATCAGGTCATATTCAAAGTAAGCTATATTCAGATATTAATTCATTCCAATCTTACCTGCATTATAAACCTAAATCACGCTTTGGCAGTTGCAGACAGTTTGTGATGCGTGTCCTGGATTATAGCTATTAAACTATTTGCCATTTCCTCATGTTCTCGTCTGCCACAGATTATGTGAATCAGAAGTGTTCATATTAAATTGCCACCTGGAATAGCTAAAAAAAAACCAATGTAGTACAATGCAAGAGAAAGAGTTTTGATTTTTCATGGATGGGGAGGCAACTGTTGTCATGATACTGTTACCAATACTGATGGACATTGCTGGTTTATATAGAATATGCTGATTAATATGTAAATGGAAATATTCCTGTGGCTACCGTGCATGTGAACACCTTATTTGAAATATTGTCTTAACCAGAATATGGACCTTAATCAGAGTATTCTGTACATGTAAAAATAGTCAAAATTATATTTCTATAAAAAGGCTTTTGCCTGTCTTTTATAAGCCTTGTTACATGAGAAAGATGTCACTTTTGACATTACAAATGTTCCTAGTAGGGAATCAGTTCTGCCATGACGAGTCTAAACATTTATTATATGAAAGATCAAAGAGAATATGTTCAAAGTTAGCTTTGCCTGATACTCTTCAATGAATGATGTACACTTTTTTTTCCTCAGTATTTGCCAAAGTTTACCTGAGAAAACACATTGAGGGATTGCAGATATGTTTAAAGTTAGAGCATGCTATCCTCTGTGAAATTTACTGCAGTTTGAATTTTTGTCCTCTTGTTGTGTACAGGTACATGGGCATCGGACTGTCTGCCCAGGGAGTCAACATGAACAGACTGCCTGGTGAGTAACAGGAATGATATCAGCTTAACATCAGTATTAGGAGGATGAATTGATGGACAGATTAATATTTTTTCAATGGATCAATTGTGAAAGAAATTTAAGATAAGGAAGTATTTTCTTTGATGAAATGATGGTACAACAACATGACAGAATCTGCGGTATTTGAGATGGGATAAAGTAAAGATCCCCAGCGTTACTCAACTTAAACAGTTTATCGCAAATGTTTCATCATGCCAGCAACAACATTGGCTAGCAGCCAGAATTTCAAACATTTAGCATTCGGATTGGACCATTTTTTATTGCACACAGGACTATCTGTACCTTGTAGTAAAAGGGCTCTAGAAGGACTGGCCAAAACATTGACCTTAAACATTTCTAATTACTTACTAGCTCGCACCACCGGGCCTACAACACCATTGGCTCAGATTACAATGAAGTATTGACAGTACTGTCTTGTTGCTTTAATTTAGCATCACATGGCATAGAGGTTTCTTATTCAACAATGTAAATACTGGAAATGAAGCCTGCAGTCTCTGTGGTAGCACTGTCAAGTTGAAACTTTGATACAATTTTAGATACTGTTGGTGCAGGATGATATCTCCATGGGTGGAGTTTAGGGCTGGAACAACATATCGATAAAATTCAAATGTCAAAATAGTTGCATTTTTATTATTACTTTATCATTTAGGTGTGTTGTGTGATTAGTGTGATGCTCAGTGTTGCAGAGCACCGACAACACGTAAAATAAAAAACTGCAGAGAGAGCTGAGCGGAGTGTACATGGCAGAACAGAGTGAAGCTAAAAATGTATGGGAGCATTTTCATTGAACTGTGTTTGCTGCAAACTTTGTAAGTGTGATTTGGCCTGATGGGAGCATTGCAGTTATATGCAACATCTGAAAACATCCTAAGTCCCGTGAAACTCATGTCTTGTTCATTCATTCATTCATTCATTTTCTACCGCTTATCCCGTTAGGGGTCGCGGGGGGGGGCTGGAGCCTATCTCAGCATCTTGGGGCGAAGGCGGGGTAAACCCTGGCTGAGTCGCCAGTTCATCGCAGGGCTGACATATAGAGACAAACAACCATCTACACTCACACCTACGGGCAATTTAGAGTGACCAATTAACCTACCCCCAGATTTGCATGTTTTTGGAATGTGGGAGGAAGCCGGAGCACCCGGAGAAAACCCACGCCGACACAGGGAGAACATGCAAACTCCACATAGAAACGTCCTGACCCAGAATCGAACCCAGGACCTTCTTGCTGTGAGGCGACAGTGCTAACCACTGCACTCCCTGAAATTCAGCTCGACCAGCATCAGAAGTGTGTGTGGTTCATCAATTGCCATTAACGCTGAATGGCTAACATTAGCCTACAAGCAGGAGTTAATTAGCACACGAGCGCTATCGTTAGTCTGCTAGCAAAGTCCTTTTTATGCATCCCTGCACCTCAACACCATCTTAGCAGCTGTTTTCTGCAGCAGCAAAATAACTTTCAAATAGTGTGCCAGCTTTAGCCAGGGGCATGTGAGCATATAAACATTTTTTGTATTGTAAAGCAAAGTTCCCTAAGAACGAAAATTAAACAGTAGGCAATTTCACATTTGCGTTTTCTGTGATCAGATTGCAATGGGATTGTGCTTGATTGCATGAAAGTACAGGTGTTATACACTCGAAAAGTTTTTTAAGTACGGATTGTGGTCCGATTTGCCAAACTACTTTCGAAGGTAGTCAGAATGCATTGTGACCTCACTAAAAAACAAGCGTAAATGCAAATGCATCTTTAATCTACATACAGTGTAACAGTCGTGTAATGCCGCTCTTTCCTTGCTCAAAAAGCAGGTAGAAGCTCAAACAACAGTGAGACTTCACGGTAGTTACGCTTTAGGTACCACATGTGACAACCAGATAGGCTCAGATACCCGGCACATGAATAACGTCAGCCATTTTATTTTGGCTGCACGTCGGACACAACGGGTACCGTTTTGTGTTCACATAGTGGACTATTAAATTGTGATTATGCAGAGCTTAGTTTCAACTATAATCTATACTTAACAGTTACTCTTGTTTATTAATATACAGTTATAATATACAGGTTTTATCGCTAAAAGAAATGTTGGTCTGAAAAAAATGTTGTGCTAGTAATTTACATTTTTTATATACATCTTTATTATTATCTTCATTATTAATGTATTAACAGCTCAGGTCCCCTTATGAAACGTAAAATACCTCTTTTAGAGTTTATAGAGATGAGATTTGAATGCAGATGAAGGCAATGGAGAAAGTGATAAGTAAGGGGTTGTGCAGCTAAGTGAAAGCAGCTGGAGAACTTCCAACATTTAAGAGATTTAGAGATGAAAGCGGGAGAAGCTGTGTGGCGTTTCTATAGTAATTGGATGTGGCTTGTGGACTCTTGACAGTCTAACAGCTGCAGAAAGAACACGTCAGTTGTATGGATCATTGACAGCTGATGCTGACCTTGAGCTCACTGACCTGACTTAAAACAGTTTTTTTACATAGAACATATTTTTGGCCATGAGCCCTTATCAGCACTAAATTAAATAACTAGACTAGAGGGCAATAGTAATGAATAGAGAACATTTTTTTAGAGTGTTAAATTCCATGTGCGATCTGACATGACCAACAAGCTGCATTCACAGTAAGCACAGAACTAACCAAAATCTAGTCAGTGTGTGCATCTGTTTGCATGTTTTTGGACTGTGGGAGGAAGCCGGAGTACCCAGAGATAATATTAAATTATTAAGAGACATTTGTGACTTCATGTGTCCATTATGGGACAGTGTCCGACCTAAAATTCAGCGTAATACTTAAATCTCCTGTATCACGTTTAAAGTTTGCTTTAACACACAATTGTCACAAATAATAACAAAATAAAATCACAGACAAGAGAGTGAATTTAGTGGTGGATTATAAACAAGATGAATTTTCATGATCTGAGGCCATTCATTTGTCCTTTACTTTCCGCAGCAGTGCTGTTTTTTGCTGTAATACATTTTTTTTTATTATTGCCATAACTCTCCATTATAAGAACTTATTCAAGATGAATGACGAAGGCGTCACGTTATGTATTCAATTTGTGCAAGAAGAAGAGTCATTTCACGCAGAAAACACCCCTTTTTATGGGAACATGCAATGACCCAGAAGCAGAAAGACGGAGCTAATAAAGGAAGTTGATAACCACGTTTATCAAACTCAGAATCTCTTAAGCTTCAGAGTTTGAGTCAGCTCTCACAACGAAAGCCTGACTCTGATCAACTTGCTTTGTAGTACACAGTTAGTGGTGGGCTAACTGTCAAAATATGATTAAAGCATGCAGACTGAATCTCAGTATTAGGCTTTTTGTACTCTGTGTCCAGACTGTGGTCAAGGAACAGGGGAGATGTGCTTTACAATCTATATGTTCACTTTCATTCTGCCCCAAGAACAGACAACAGATTTTATAAACTTTTCAGATCATTTGATTGTTTTGTGATCATTAAAAGATATACAATATAATGTTTCTTAATATTTATTAAGACTGGTGCTAAAACATGCTGGAGGTAATCAAGCTTGTGATGTAACATTTACTTTCCTACTGTTTTTTCAGTAGACCTCAGAAATGTTCCGCGTCAGTAAGTGATAATGTTTAACATGATGCTCACAGACATATATCTTGTGTAAAGTTCATATATATTACATCAACACAAAAGAGTGTTCCAAGCACTTTGACAGAGGTTGTAAAATAAACTTACAAAGCAAGCCGGATTACATTCAATGGTTTTTACTTCTAGGCCTCATAAAACAGTCTTTACGCTGTGTGATGATATTTTCAGAATTCATTTGTACCTGTGTATTATGCTAGTTAGGAAATGGTTCAAAAAGATTCATAATCATGTCTTTTAAAATTCATTGCTACTGTTCTTAATGACAAACAAGTAAGTTAAGGTTATTTGCCTTGACAAGCTTCGACAGCAGTCTTCCTCAGAAGGGTCACGTGATGTGTGACCTGTTCCACAGGGGTGTGGTCGACTTGTCAAACTTGTCAAAATGGGTGCCATGTGAATATGGTTGATTCTGAACTAGGAAAAAACCCTGGATAACCCAGCTGACATCACTGTGATGTCTTCAGGGTTGTTTTATCCATGACAAAGCTCCAGAATCACTGATAAAGTTGTACAACTTTTCTGTAATGGGCTGAGTCATACTCATCATCTTTAGACTTTGAAATGTAAAATTAAAGGAGTTCCCTCAAAGTGTTTTATAGGCACTTTTCATAATTTAGTTCAAAATAAAACGTAAATCAACTAAAATGAAACAAAATCAAAGACCAGAGTAAAGATATACATCAAACTGGTTTAAATGACAACGAATTACAGTTACAGAGCAGCACACAACTTTATTCACACATCTATGAATAAAGTTGGACTTAAAACACTGGTAAGTGCTACCACCCAGACATAGTAAGATATTAATTAAAAATGTAATGGAAAAAAACAATATCAAATCTTTGTATATTAATTATGTGCTGAGCACTGACTCCCTGTAAATAATCTGCCAATGAAATAGTAGTGCAGATTGTCCCATCATTATAGTTGAAAAAACATGAGGAAAAAACTGTTCAAAGCACAGAGAACATATGTCTCTGTTTTCCTTATTATCTTCCACTTTTCCACTGTAATTTTTCGCCTTTTTTTTTTGTTTTGGCTGTATCTTTTTTTTTGCCCACCCGGTCCCTAAATACACACATAGAGTGATATCTGTGAATGGTTAAGGGATTTCCAGCCACATAAGAGGAAAAGACCTAGCCATTATAGCAGCTAAGAGCCTGAATAAAGCCCCTTGCTTCTCCCAACCAATCAGAGCACTCCTCTTCTTTAGCCACTCAGTTCTGGGGGTTTGAACCCTTCGCTGGGGCCATCTGACCTGCTTATTGATGAGTCAAGATCTGTCTGGTGGACCGAGGTTTGTGGAAAGCTGTGGATATCAGCACGGCCTGTCCAGCAGACTCTAGATACACACATGCACACACACACACAAAGATGTCTCATTCTGCTCTCTTCTTGATTTACACATGTCAAATGTCGCACAAAAGGTGGAACAACGTGGAACAGAGTTGCATGGATGGACGTGTTTTCTGGCCCTGCTAACACATTAGTTATGAAAACATTTTGGTTTCCATGTTTCCACTACAGATGGTCTGTGGCTGTGTTAGACAGATTACTGCTGATTGCCTTAACTCTGAAAGACTCAGTGTGTTTGTGCCAGTGTATGTAGTTTCCCGAACTCTGTGGATTTATCCTTGAGCGTCCTGGATTGACTGATCACATCTCTGAGTGTGCTTCTTGTGTTTGTCCCGGCTGGTCTAAGTACACTTGTATGCCTATCTGCACATGGACTCTATATGCAGGTGAACTCCTGCATGCATTTGTGTTCATAAACTATGTATGTGTATGTATGTCACTTAATATTCCAATGTTCTCTGCTGCTGACCTTTGTCTGATCCTGCCGTGGAGGCCTGCCCATTTCATTAGCATGTTGGAGCAGTGAGCCTGGCTTTAGAGGCAATATCCCTGTTAGCAGATTAATCTAATACCTCCCTGCATACATACACAGCGAAGTACATACACGTATGCACTAAAGAACACATAGACAGACATAACAGAATGCAGAATGCGTTAAAGAAGCCACACCAAAACACATGACACAAGCACCCAAAAGCCCATTTTGCTTGATACTTTAGTACATGCTTACAGACAGACAGATGTACACATACAAGTAAGCATCTAATATCTTGGCTCACCCATGACCTACTTTCACTAACCCTGCTTCGCTTTTTGGCACAAGAGACAAGCTATGATTGAGGGGAGTCACTGACAGCGGGAGTGGTGACAAGCTGGGGCTGAACAACACAACGTTCATGTCTCTTTGTTGGTTTGTTCAGGAAGAGAAATTCAAGCAAAATGGATCAGTATAAAACTTAAATACTGCTGCAACTGAGCTTTGTGGATCCAGTCTCTGTGAGAAAGTCATTTCAGCTCTCCAAAATGCTGTTTCACAGTGATGTGTTCAATGTCAGATCAGTACTTGTGTTGGTATTTATTGGATTGGCAGAACAAAATGCTGACAGCCGTTTGACAGAGGGGGGATATAAAATCATTTAAGGATGGGCTACACATTGGATGTAATAGTGGTGGCTCACACACACAAGGTTATGATTTAAAGAGTTTTTACATTAAAAGAACAGATTACCAAATAATGAAAATTCAGTCAACCCCCATGCTAATGGAATTTTTATGTCTCAAATAGCATCTTATTCAGATGTTTAGAAGAATTCATGTTGATTTGATCGGAATTCAACAAGGAGATGATTTCAGTTTTTCTTCAGCAATTCACTAGTGAGAGTCTAAGAAAAAAATAACCAAATTTTGACAGTCTGGAACATCAACTTGTAAATCAGAAGATGATGGCGCATTAAAGCTTCAGCTGAAGGTGAGGGGCAGAGTGGTAAGCAGACATGGACAGATCCTCAGATTTAGAATTACATCCAAGCCATTTTAAGACCACAAATTATTTTTTTTTTTTCATGGAATGAAAATTGGAATGGAATTTTACAAAACAGAAATTAGTTCTTAAGAGTGAAATTAATGTTTTTAAATGAATCACAGGTGAAAAAGGGTTTTAAACCTCAGGTTATTCTAGCAATTAACTGAAATGAGCTAACTGGTACAAAACATTAGGCATCTTTCAAAGACATTTCGACATGTTGTGATGGAAAAAGCCCAGGTGTAAATATTCTATTGTGTGAAATACCAGGACCATCATCATTGCTATCTTTAACGCCTATTTTTATACCTGTCACATTATGCCAAGATATCTGCGGAGGACTAATGATTTCTACTTTCCACATTCTTTCTTATAAACACCCAAGGAAATGATAAAGAAATTACATCCTTAAATACAGTATTACCTCTTTCTCAGTTGGAGTATATTAAAAATATAAGGCGTTTTCCTCTACAGCTCCAGTGTCTGCTCGGATTAATATGTCAATGTTGCATGCTAGGGAACCAACTACAACAACAAATTTGAGAAGTAAATGACAAGTCTTATCCTCTTCCCTGCTCCTGTGTCTGCTGGTTCCTTTTGGCACTGACTCATCACTTTCTGTACGTAAATGAGATCTTCCTCGTGGTCATCCACAGCACTGCACCACATGCCAAAGTTACAGAACGCGTGTATGTGTTTGTGAATTTTCATGAGCCCTGCAAGCCGAGGTAGTCAGATGGGAAAATCTGAGCAGCAGAAATCAATGACTAACTGACTCCCCTCTTTCAGCTGTATCTACTGTTAAGAGTGACTTGGAACAAGTCACTTCACCATGAATGGTCCCATGGTTTCAGAAACTGTTTATGTTGCGCAACACCCAGTTATTGTGTGCAATGTTGAAAAGAACAGGAACCAGACCCCTGCTTTAAAATAACTCTGCTCATGAATGTTTCCAACATAACAAAAAATAAATTTTCATAAAGGGGCCAAGAATAAAATGACAAAACTAATCCTAATCCTTGTTCTATTTTAGGATGGGACAAGCACTCATACGGTTACCATGGAGATGACGGCCACTCCTTCTGCTCCTCTGGGACTGGCCAACCATACGGCCCGACTTTCACCACAGGGGACGTGATTGGCTGTTGCGTTAACCTCATCAACAACACTTGCTTTTACACCAAAAATGGCATCAGTTTAGGTTGTGAACATTTTCTCTTTTGTATATGAATCGATTTTACTGTAATAGTTTATTGTAGTAATGGATAGTTTGTTATTTATGGCTGAACTTATGTTCTTTTATGCTTTAGGTGTAGCCTTCACAGACCTCCCTGTAAGTGCTTTCTTTTCTTATATTCTAGTTTTTCACTGCTATACTTCCACTGATAATATGATCCCAATGTTATTCTCGTCACACCATTCCTGCGAGTAGTGGCATACTATCAAAAACGATCAACCATGCATGTATGTACCCAATTTTAGCTTACATTGTAGCAGTTGAGTTGTAACATGGGCTTCAGACATTACATGGTTGAATTGTTTAAATGGCAAAGTAGGTTTAAAGGGTAGGGCAGGAACTGCAAATCAGAGTATGCTGCATGCCACGGTGGCTCAAGCACATGAAGTTACCAAACTCTCAAAACCTAAACAGCAATCTCCCAGGTGTTGTTGTTATTTCATATTCTGGTAGAGGTTTTTAGAAAAAGCCATCTTATAGTTTGTTAGCCAGCCTGTTTTCCAATGGCATGTCCATAATTGCAACATTACAAGCTCTAACCTGAGACTTTTCATAACCATCATATTTATGAACTTGTTAACATGTTCTTTTATACATTTGGCTCAAATGCACAAGCTGAGGGCAGTAACAAGCTACCAGAAGTAACAATTAACTGTAGTTATCTGCTAATATATAACTATAAATATTCAGGACATTCAGGAAAAAAAATAAAACTTTAAAATGGTCAGCACTGTTTTAGCATGAATTATAATTTTGGATTGTTTTTGGATTTTTTGGGATTGTTTCAGCCCAACTTGTACCCCACTGTGGGCCTTCAAACTCCGGGTGAGATCGTAGACGCTAACTTCGGTCAGCAGCCATTTGTCTTTGACATTGAGGACTACATGAGTGAATGGCGGGCCAAGATCCATGGCATGATTGCTCGCTTCCCCATAGGAGAGAGGCTGGGAGAGTGGCAGACCGTCCTCCAGAAGTAAGATACACAAAGACCTCCGGCTGTGGCACACTGAACCCCAAATTGCTCTTGATGCTGCGACATCAGTGTATGAATGTGTAAAGGGTTAACACTCCTGATGAGCAGGTAACACGAACGCACGTACTACATGCGAGTTAGTACCTGCCACCAGTGTATGAATGTGTGTGTACATCACCGGGCTGAAAATGTTCCCCCAAGGACAGAGGGGAAGACTAAGGAACACAAACACATCAAGACAGCATTAAAAACCTGTGGATACCCTAACTGGGCATATGTCAAATCCACTAAGTGCTCCAGGAACAACACCCCGACAACACAGTAAGAGGAGAGGAATAAACGCCACAATGTTGTCATTCCGTATGTGGCAGGGGTGTCAGAGAAATTCAGAAGAATTTTCTCTAAGCATAACATCCCAGTTCACTTCAGACCCTGCAACACTCTGAGACAGAAACTGGTTAACCCGAAGGACAAAACTCTCAGACACAAACTTAATAATGTTGTTTATGCAGTCCAGTGCAGTGAGGAGTGCACAGATTTTTACATCGAGGAGACCAGACAACCTCTCCGCAAACGCATGTCTCAACACCGGAGAGCCAGATCCTCTGGCCAGGACTCAGCAGTCCACTTACACTTAAAGGAGAAGGGACACTCCTTTTGAGGATGAGAATGTGCATGTGCTGGACAGGGAGGATAGATGGTTTGAGAGAGGAGTAAAGGAGGCCATCTATGTCAAACTGGAACAGCCATCATTTAACAGAGGAGGAGGCCTCAGACATCAACTGTCTGCCACATACAATGCAGTTTTGAAATTCTTCCCCAGGAAACTTAACCACAGTTCACACCTTGGCTCATGTGATACCAGCGACTCACATGATGACCTGGGGGAGTGATTACCCATCTGATGGTGGGTGGATTTGGGTCACACAAATTGGGGTTGGGGCTTTGTACTCTTTGCCCACTACCCTGAGTAAGAAGGATCCTCCACAAGGTTAAATACTGGGGACTCCTAACCAGAACTTTAGACCTGAAGAAGCTTTTTAGATGAGCAGAGAAACATCTTCAAGAAACTACAAGAAGTCCAGTTGCTTTCAGCAGAAACATCAAGACCCCAATGTGTGTGTAAAGTGCCTTGAGTGGTCAACAATGACTAGAAGAATGCCATATAAATACAGGACATTCACATAATGTACATACACGTCACTATAAAATCTCTGTGCCTGTGCATCTGAAAGCCTTGAATATGACAGCTTGTAGCAGCTAAATTAAAATAATTAAAATAATATACAGCAAAAGCTGGGGATTTTGCACAGGACAAGGTTAAATTTTACACCTCTGTGAACTACCACAGAGACTGCAGGCTTCTATATATAGTAAGTGATAATGGTGAAGGAAATGAGACAGCTAAAACTATTCCACAGCACATGAACAAATCATTTGTCATAATTAAAAATTAAATCCTGCTATATACATTGCATTGATATATTGTTGTGTCTGTGATGAGTATGATCTCACAACTTAAAGGAATACTGATCAAATCTAACATGATCATGACAGTGAGCCACACTGGTCCTTCCTTTTCGTCTGACCTGTAGGCTCTCTAGTTTAAGTATTAGTCAGCCCCATGAAAACTGTGCTGCTGCTGGAAGCACTCACTAGTGCCCCAAATGTGGATTAATCCACTGCTGAAAATAGTCCCCAATAAATAATGCAGACTATTACTCATCTTTGAGTAACGCTGGCTGACATGTTTTGTGGCTATCTGGTTTATTGAACTTTGCTAATCACTCCATTTTTGACCTTATGATAAAGATTAATATCTTTGTAGGAACCAGTGGACTGAGAACCACAGACAGCAAATTCAAAAAGTAATCTTTATATTCATTGTGAACAAAATGTATATAGATTATCACTGCATCAAATTATGGATTTGCTATCATATTTTTTTTTGTGTGTGTGTGTCATATATTGTGCCAGAAACTTAAGAGACATGACTGGGTCTAAATGCCGACACAACAGACAGAGCAGGATCATTTTGATCCTTACTGTACAACAGAAAACTCAAAAACTCACAGGTTAAAAAGATATTGAGGTTCAAAACCAAGAGTTTGGCCAAACACAGCAAACGTATCCAAAAGGACCAAGGCAAAATCCCAAAATCCAAGAAGAGGCCAAGGTTTAAAAAAAAAAAAAGAAGGAACTAATAGAAACAGTAGAATGATAGCACATAGTGGAACATAATTCATTAATTATATGAAACAAAATTAATAACCTGGAAATTAAAAACTTATAACAAAACCCAGAACCATACTGTACTGTAAAAATCAAACATTTTTAAAAACGAAATAGCTCATTTATTTTTTATTGTGAACTTGAACTAATTTTTGAAAATTAGCTATCTGTATTTATGAAATTCAGCCATTGCCATGTTTTGTCTCCAGCATGGTATCCAGCTACCTGGTGCATCATGGGTACTGTTCCACGGCAACAGCCTTCGCAAGAGCCACAGAGACCATGATACAAGAGGACCAGACCTCTATAAAGAACAGACAGAGTGAGTGAGTGAACACACACACATTTTATTGGACTTGTTGTGTATAAAGTCATTTAATGGCACCAAAGAATTTTCTAATCACACTTTTTTTAATAGAGTCTCAAAAAGAAAAAAGAAAATCCAGAACATAAACCTGGTAAAAGTGAAATAATAGATTTCTGTTGATGATAAATGTGGACTAAATGTGTATCAAAGCAAAAGGTGTCTGTACTTCCATAGTCTGAGTCTTGTTTGTCCCTAATGACCCCTGATGACTGATGCATTTTTCCTCTCAGGTTCCTCTTGGTTTTATATACTGTAAACATTACCCTGTCTCTTGCCTACTAGGAATACAGAAGCTGGTGCTGGCAGGACGGTTGGGCGAAGCCATAGAAGCGACCCAGCAGCTTTATCCTGGCCTTTTAGAACACAACCCAAACCTTCTATTCATGTTGAAGTGAGATGAAATATTTAAAAGACTGTAGTTCGCCTGTTTTGGTGTGTGTCCGACTTCTTGCTTCAAACATTTTCCACCAGTAACATCGCTGTGGCTTGCTTTCAAGGTGTCGTCAGTTTGTGGAGATGGTGAACGGTACAGACAGTGAAGTTTGCTGCCTGACCATTCGGTCGCCCAAGTCCCAGGATAGTTATCCTGGCTCACCCATCCTCAGCCCCCGCCATGGAGACAGCAACACACACCTGCACACCGGAGGTTGGCATGGTCATCCTGGCTAAACCTTTTTCTTTTCTGATGAGATGGAAATACCAAAAAGAAAGTTAGAATGAAGATAACAGTGTCTGTGTTTTTATTCCACCCAGGATCAGACAGCCCGACCTGCAGTAACGGGGTGACTCCAACCAACAAATCAACTGGCCACAGCGGTGGCAGCAGTGTCAAATACCCCAGTGCATCATCCTCCACCTCCTCTTCCACGTCCTCCTCCCCTTCTTCGGTCAACTACTCTGATTCCAACTCCTCTGACTTCACGAAGAGCCAGCCACATAGCGCCAACAGCACCCAGGAAACCAGGTACGAACACCAGATTGTGGGTAAACTGTCTCGTATCAGGATCTGTTTTGCCTGCATGGCATACACGTAGCAATGTGACAGGAAGCCACAGGATAGCATCCCTCTTTTTCTGGATATCATTTTCTAGGAGCTTACATCACTTAGCTCAGATGCAGCTGCTGAGCTGGGAACAGCTAAACAAAGTGTTAATAATATGACTGGCTAAGTTTGAAATAAATACAGAGAAATTCTGCAACAAAATTGTTTGTTGTAAACATGTAGAGTATTTGGTTTGACTTCCTGTACTTGTGCTGTACAACATAGGACATAGTTTTATAGTGAAGTATCCAGTAATGAGGAATATGTAAAACCTGTACCTCGTCTTTAATTAGTAAATAAGGGGTCTGGGTAAAATGGTTAAACTGGGAACATGTCTAAAAGATAGCTGCCTTGAATGTTTGGTGTTACTTCGTTTGGAATTTTTTAGCAGTATAATTACCTTTGCCAATGAGTTTTATGGTCTGTCAGTTTTTTCATTTGTATTTGCTTGTTAGCAGGATTACGTAAGAGCTACCGGATGGATTTGCATGAACAGAGATGGGTCTTGACCAAATTTAGATCCTGTTGAATTTTGGAGATGATCCACATTGGGCGATTATTAACACCGAGAGATAAGGCACATTTTTATGTTTAAGTTTATAACTTCAGAAATGTTGAACGCTCAAGAGTATGAAGTCATATGAAACCTCCAACAGTACCCTTATCAAATGGTGAAATTCTGACGAGATATTATAATCAAATCCAGAATGCTGGTATTAATGAAATTGAGTTTTTTGTGAATAACCTTGGACCTACTGCACTTACTATATTGATATTTTTTTAAAATTTGAGACATCCTAGAGGTTTCTCAAAGACAAGATAAGTGGGTCAAGCGTGAATTGTTCCGCCTTGGCAGAGGTTTACAAACTCGGATTGCTTTTGTTGATGAGTGTTAATGTACTCATCTTTAAAATGGGTTCAGTGGCCTCTGGCCAACCCTCTCTTTAGTCATCTTTAGATTACCACTTGTTGCCCTACCTGTCAAATTAAAATGAGCTGATAAGGCAGCTTTAAAAGTCCATTCACTTGGAGCATAATATATTTGCATTGTGTCTCTGCATGCATGTGCACAGTGACAGTGAGATGGAGATCGAGGCAGAGCACTATACCAATGGGGTTGTTGAGGGCTCCTCAGCACGGATCATGAATGGCACATACAAACATGAAGAGATCCTTCAGCCAGATGACAACAGCATTGGAAATGGCGTCACAGGTAAACAGACACATACTTATACACACTGATCTCTACATGCTCCTGTTGCTAAGCATATGGGCACTGTTCTTATGTTCAATTCATCTCTCTCTGCTTTGATGCACACTTTTGCGTCATTCTTTCTATAGTCCACTTGGATCAAGTTGTTTTCATGTCTGTACTTCAACTGTGTGTCCCCGTATGTGCCTGTTGCCAGAAGAGGATGGTTGTACTAATAGTAGACAACTCTGCGGAGGGAACCAGGCTGCCACAGAAAGGATGATCCAGTTTGGACGGGAGCTGCAGGCACTCAATGAACAGCTGTGCCGCGAGTATGGCAAGAACGCCACACATAAGAAGATGTTGCAGGTACACAAATTCTCTCGATTCCACCAAACAGCTGTGTTACAATGGATTAAAAGGATGCCAGAATTGCGGTGAGCAGATTTCTTCTGCTGGCACCAGTTAAAATCCTGGTAGCAGGATTCTGTACACACTGCAGGAATTTGAGTGGTGTTTGATTTAGGCTGTTCTGCCGATAGTCTCAGCTGTCGTACAAGCAGTGAGTTCGGTTCTGTGGTGCACACAAGTAGATTTAAATGGCTTTGTACGGCAAGCTGTGTCCTCGGATTCATAGACAGAGAAAAACAACCCTTATCATGTGTTCAGACATAGAAAAACTATAATATCCTTCAAGAAGCAACTTGTTTTTCATCACAGAAACAATGAAATGAACACATTTAAAAACTCATCATACAAAACATTGCATTAATCTAAAAGCAGCCATCACATATAGGAAAAATCAATTTGTCCCGTTTGTCCACGTATCCCCCAAACCCTGATCTGCTCATTTCTCCAGACTCTCCATGACTACAACAACTTGTTAAGGTGAGTTATGTTGATGGGAATACATTTTTTGTATATTTTTATTTTTCTAAATTTTGAGAATCTGAAACTCCATTGAGAGTTTTTTATCAGTTGCATTGTAAATTAACCACCATCCCAACAATAAAGGACCTTATACAGTGTATTAGATATACAGTACATATAAACTTAGCACAAACAGTAAGGAAATTTGTGTTTGGTCGATTATTTCTTTGTTGTAACAATGCTTCTTAGCGATAAATCTTATACTGTTGGAAAGCCTGTTTATTTCCCTTTTAAATGGTGCAGGAGCACAGTTGAGAATGTGGGTTGTACCCATAAAAAACTTGCCAAATCTTCTCTTCCAATGCCAAACTGCTTATTCTGCTATTGACTCTTGTTTGGTGTTGTTTATTGGATTGGATGATTAAAGTCTGAAGAAACAAGACATATTGGCAATTTAACTATTTATTCATTTAACAAACAGGGGCCTCAGTAGCATGTGGAAGAACCATACAAAGCAACAATAGCCTGGCTCCTCCTCATGCTGTTCACCAGCTTGGTCACACACTGCTGTGGGATGGCATCCCACTCTTCAACTAGCATTTGTCTCAGCCAATGTGGTTGTGTTGGTCACTCTGGCACAAACAGCACGCTCAAGCTGATCCCAAAAGTTTTCAATGGGGTTGAGGTCAGGACTGCAGGCAGGCCATTCCAGCATCTCCACTTCCCAAATTCTTGACGTAGTCTCTGATAAACCCCGCTCTGTGGGGGCGAGAGTTGTCATCTTGGAGGATAGAGTTTGGTCCCAGACTGTGGAGATATTGGATTGCCACTGGTAACAGAATCTCATCTTGATATCTCGCAATCCAACTGCTGTAGGCAGAATCTGGACTCATCGCTGAACATAACGTTCCTTCACATGTTCAGGTTCCAGTGCACAGTGCCAGTGAGACTGGACATTGGCTGTGTGCAGTCTTTTCCGGATTGTCTGGGTAGAGAGCCATCGTCCTGCAAATCTTGACTGCAAATCTGTAGAAGACTGCCTAAGGTTCCTAAGTGCTGACAGGGTGAGTGACACCAACTGGCCGCTGTACCAGGGTGCATGCTCACAGGTGCTGCAAATCAGGCGCCATTCAGGCACCTGATTGTCAGCACCTGGGGTACCAGAAGCTCAAAACAAGTGTCGATAGCAGAATAAACTGTTTGGTATTGGCAGAGAAGATTTCAGTAAGTTTTTCATGGGTGCAACCCACATACTCAACTCTGCTGCTCAACCAACAAAAGTATTTTCCGTACAATTGTGGCACCCTGTAAAAGGGAAATAAACAGGGTTTCCAATGGTAAAAGATTTATTGCCAAGAAGCATTGTTACAACAAAATCATACTCAACAAAACACAAATTTCTTTGCTTTTTGTTTATAAATTTATAGTGTGGAGTAAGAACACACCCAGCAGACTCTGTCCAAAATTATCACCCTGCTGGACTCATGCCTTTTGGGCTCCTGATTGAAGTAATATCTGAGTTTATTTGCATTTATGATCACTTGTCACTTAATAATACCAACTCTCTGAGGGCACAGTCTAGGTCTGTGTGTTGGAAACAGCTTCTCATTATTTGTTATGAGGAGATGACACAAAAACACTATTAATGCACCAGAGAACCAAAAACCCGAGCTGAAAGAGGCTATAATGTACCTAAAATGCTAGATGAGGTGTTAAGCAAGTCCAGAAATTAGCATTTTCGTCCTCCCTTCAACAATAAAACCAGTTCGGTCTTGTAGCCTCAACAATATTACAATAACCCATATTTATTAATAAGTAAGCTATGAAAAACAGATGTCAGTAGAGGTGACAATCTAGCTGACATTAAAGTAAAATTTGAAATTTTTTTCATTAGAATTAACCTGTACCAAAAATCATGCTAAAATTGTACACATACTGTATATATTTTGAAATGACAGCATGTTTTATTATGGCTATGTTGGTCATTTCTATATTTATTTTAACCTGTGGTCTTTAGTCATTTCTTCACTTTCCCCACAGTATGCTTGCATCTAAGTATGTATGTATAGTGTATATAACACTATAAACACTATAACCATGGTTGTATCAGCCCTGTTTTAAGATTGAATATCCATTTTTAAAATGTAGAGTCTGATTAGGAATAGAGCAGCTGGTCTTCTGCATTGAAAGGAGCCATCCGAGGTGGTTAGCGCATATGATTACAATGTCTCATGGATGCCTACATTTGGAGTTCTTCCGCATACAACCAGAACTCATGGGATTTATTATTTATCCCATATTTTCAACTGGGAACTCCTTGGGAGGAACTGGAAAATATTGTCTGGAAGAGGGACTGCTGGATTCACTGTTTTGCCTGCTGCCACCACGACCTGATCCTGGATAGTTGGAAGATAACATGTTCATGGATGGAGAGTCTGAAAGAGCAGCCATCTCAACTATTAACAGGCAGATGTGACGTGATAAGAATTAATTGTTAAAAGGCAAAAAACAATTTAGACTGGTAACATGTTACACGATATAGTGCATGTAATAGTATTACCAGAATTAGTAATGCATTATTTTACTTGGGTCCAAAAGGAATACATCACTTTAACTCCTAGTGTGCCACATGACAGATTCTAAACCCATTGTATTCATATTGGCCTCTGTGTGTGTGTTTGTGTATGTCTGTGTGCATATGCAGGATGCATTCAGCCTGCTAGCATACTCAGACCCGTGGAACTGCCCCGTGGGCCAGCAGTTAGACCCGACACAGAGAGAAACACTCTGCTCCGCACTCAACAGCGCCATACTGGGTAAAGAGCGCGCACACACACTCATTTAGGTTATATTGATATATTACCACTGCCGCATATTGAAAATACTGATACAGTCCGTGATTCATTTTGTGACATTTTACCCCTGAAAGTTAGATAGCAGTGTTATCTTGTTCCACAGGCCCGTTTTCTGTGTGTTTACAGCCATATGTTCTAACTAGTTCCTGTCTTGGGTGTAATGTCGGAGTAGAAGAGTCAAATAGCTGAAGACTGTATTGCTGTTACCTGTCTGTCAGGGGTTTAAACACAACACAAAATGGACCAAAGCCACGAATCCTTGCATGTAAACTGCGAATTAAAAATGAATTCGTTTTTTTTAAAGCCAGCACAGTATCAGACGAGCTGATCACCATACATATGTGTATCAATATTTTCTTAGACCTCTAACACATGTGTCTTATAGCAACAACTGCAGGTTTTTATTCATTACTACAACACTATGATGATGTTAGAGTCTAGATCAGATCTGTCATTACATATACATATTTATATTTATATGTAATAAGTAGATGTGACAAGACAATTTGTATGAGACATATACAACTGATTGTTCCCTTTGAGAATAAGCAGAACATAATTTGATAATTATGTGCTGCATCTGTTTGTTTGTTTTTTAATCAATAAAGGACAAACTTAAGCCTCATTATTTAAGTGGTTATGTAGATGGACACTCTCGTGCATGCACATGGAAAAAATGCCCCGCAATCTCCTGCTTGATGGCGTTTTTCTGTTTCAGAGTCCCAAAATCTGCCCAAGCAGCCTCCACTGATGTTAGCGCTCGGACAGGCCACAGAATGTGTTCAGCTTATGGCACGAGTCCGCTCTGGATCCTGCTCCTTCGCCAGAGTAGACAACTTTTTGCACTAGCCCAGGTCCAGGTCAGTATGTGTGTAACATCAGGACAATGCTGAAACTTCAGACGGTGTTTGTCGGTGGTGAGATTGAAGACGATCCCGCTGCTATGCAGACATAAATAATTTCAAACACTTGTCTCTGACACTAACTGAATTCAAATTTAGATATAGCTCCCTAGATCAGGACTATAGCTAACTGCACAGGGATTTATATGTAATAGCTATTCCTCTACAATAATTCTGGCCATTAAACCTGCTAAATGGAATTTCAATATAGCAGTATAACAAGGTTGAACTCACTTGCTTGCACACAGAGCCACCTCCTCATTGGCCAGCTGTACTTCTGCTTTTTGCCTGATCAACAGGAAAAAAAAGCCCATAGCAGTCAGATTGAGGGATCGGCATCTCACCAGACTCAGGTCAAAGTGCGAGGCAAAACTAATCAAACATGAACCAACAATCTGTTACTGAATCATCTCCGTCTCACCTGAAATGTTTCAGAAGCATTTTGAGCTGTTTATCTCTTAAAACGTTTGTGAACAGGAAGGCCAATTTTTTGTATCTTCTATTCAAAAACCTCAGATCAAATTGTTCAACTAACAAATCCTGGTCAGTAATGAATTCACTTCTATGCTTACAAGGAGCACCTGTAAAGTAACAATTTCCCCTGGGGATAAATAAAGTATTCTGAACTGAACTGAACTGAACTGAAATCACAATCCTGATCTATTTCTCAGTGTTGTCAGTATACTGTTTATCTGCAATATGAGTTTGATTGTTACCAGCCAGCTGCTATACTGTCTTCTGTTTCAAATCAGCAAGGAAAGGAAAGGAGAAACTCAGCAGAACATCTACACAAGCCAGATTCTTTGTTGAGTTCATTGTAGTTGTGTCAGTGTTTAAACTTTTAATAGAGTTAATAAGAGTTTTTCAAAAGAAACACACAAAAAAGAAATGTGATTTGATTGCTTTGATGAAGTGGTTACTGTGTTTTCTTAACCCTTTTTGTTGGGCCCACAAGTTTTCTCTCAATTGGGAATGTTTGTTTTTTTTAAATAAGAGCTTAGAACTTAGCCTGCTGTGTTTGAAATGATTTACGTCAAAAGTAATTGTATTTTGAAAGCTTAGGAGGTTTGAGCTGATTTTCCGGAAACACATTGTTTTTGTAAGGTCGGCACGAAACGTGATCAAAATTTCCTTTTATCATTTGACATAACATTTGTATTAATATGGATACACATTTTCAGAATTAAAAGACAGAACATTCTACATCTTTGTCTCACTCAGTGATCACCCGTCTCTCCACAGGTTCATGATAAGTAGCACTGAGAGAAGGCATGTCCAGCAGGCAGTTGTCATGGCGACAGGGGAGCGTGCATGCGTGTGATTGGTGTGTTTGGCTGTCCATCAGACAGAGCCAGCGGCACAAGAGGAGGAGCATAGGAGAGTGAGAGAGAAGAAACCTTCCTTTTCATTTACCATTATCAAATAAAGAAATGTGTGACACTATTTAAAGATTAAAGATTAACTATTATTATGTTTATCTAACTATTTTTAATAGTCATTTTTGTTTTTTGTCAATTTGTTGTGTGACAGACTGCAACTCCCTGTTTTCTAATTATTTTTCCTTCTGTTTTAATGGTTGGATTTTGATTCCCTACAATCAATACTTTACTCACATTGTTAACCATGTCAACAACCACAAAACCTGTCTAGTCACCACTGTGACCTATGGCTGTAGATCAACCTAACCTAAACCTCAGGTCCAACAACATAACCGTTAATGAGATACAAAAGACAGACTGACTTTGAGCTCTGTCCTTTATCCACCTGAAGTCTCTACCTGGAAGTGTGTGCATGTCTTCAAATCTAAACAGACAATAAAGTCAGCACTATCCCTGATTGTGTAGAACAGATCATTAGATCCAGTGAAGGCAGTCAAAGGTGTTTCCATTGTCTCATAATTATTTGTTTTTTTTGGAAAACATCTGCTGAAATCCGGCATTTACCCCTGTTCAGACAAAGTACTTCTTTTTCTTCAAACTCAGACTTTCCTGTGGCCTAATCATATTCAAGGTTAATGCAAAGTGTCGCCGTGTAATTTGAATTTTTAACTTGATCCAAAAAAAAAGAATGCTCAAGCTAGTCTCACTCCAATCTTGTTGGATTCTGACTGGAGGAAGAGAGAGGAGAGGGGAAACAGAAGGAAAAAAAACCCAGACACTTAGTCCCACACCGTCTTTGCCTGCTGCTATTCACTATTTTACGACTAATGTACATTAACATTTTCTGGCTGTTTGGGGGCAAAATGCAAATAATCCCATGAGTTTAAGCTTTAAACTTTGAGCTGTGCGAGAGATGCAAGGCCCAAATTTAGAGTTAACTGACGAAATAGTCAGTTGTTAGCTCTCATTTCCAGGTTGTCAAATATGATGATGTGTGGCACAAGTGAGTTGGATGACCTATTTTTTACAATAGTAAATAAACACAGTATTATCCATGTAAAAATAAATAAGTAAATAATGTGGTGGTGAACACTGCCTGTAATGGGGGAAAAGGTAAAGACCAAAAAAAAAAGAGTATTGGTGTTGGAGTCTTAATTATAGTGAAAGAAGCACAGCATGTGCCAGTCGGTGATGTTGAGGCAGGAGGCAAAGTGCAGGTCCAACTGCAGCGAACCGTTATTAACACTATTTTTACTGTCACCTTGGAGCTAGCATAGAAAAAATCAGTATCAAAGGCCAACAAGCACAATGTGTGTACACCTTCGAGTCAAGTCACTCCCAGAAATGTCTTTACTGCCATCTTTAACATCCCTGCTACGCATATGAGCAATTACAATGTCAAATTCAGAGGTGAAGATGGTTTGACCATTAAATCACAATCTCTGTTTCCCCAATCAGATCCCTGTATTTCTTTAACACTAATAAATCCGCTCTGCCTATTATTTGCAAGCGTGTGCCCATTGTGCATAATAACTTTATAATAATAATTGATGTAAAGCAGGGGCGTTTAACCCCTTTTCTGTCCCCATTCAGGTTCAGGAGATTGTGTTCTGCAGTCAGATCAGGAATAATGAAACGATTGATCACCGCATCAGCATTGAGAGACATGACATGCTTTTTTTTGTGGGCCTGAATTGATTACTCTGCATCAAAGCAAAGAGCCAGTGTGAGCAGCAGCAATTGTTAGTGTTGATTAATTCGGAGTTGTTTTGGCACCACTGTGATCCTGGAAACGTTCCTCACACATAATGAAGCACAGCACTTCTCTTCGCTGTAACCAGCAGGAGCCAGCGAGCTGACAGTCTTAAGTTGAATTTTTGATGATATATTCAACTATTACACTGTTTATTGGCTATTTTACAAGTTGGCCCCCTTTCATAGGCAAGAATGTACTTTTGTCATTTTATCATTTTTTTCCCGTTTGCAGTCATCAGATATGTTAATGTTCCATCCCTTAGCTTTATCAAGAGTTTTTCTTCCTGAAGACGACCTCATAATGCATTATGGGGGCATTGTTAGTGTATTAGAATGCATTCAGAATGTTTTAAAACTACATACAAGACAAGACACAAGACACAATGCTTTCTGATGATTATGTCAAAAGTCATATAAAGTTCTTGGATGTGATTAAGAATGAGTTCAAGTGTCTTTTGGATGCTCTCAAATAGTTATAAACTAGTATAATAAATTATGATTAGCTATACTCACCTGTGCACACCTCAACAATGAAGTGTGAGGCATCATGGTGTGCTATGATATAAAATACATGACACTTTACTGACCACCAGCCATGAAACACCATAAAGAAACATGATCATGGATGCATCCATAAGAACTTCACTTATTGAACACATACAACAAGAGCTAATGATATTTCATGGACATTATTAGTCTGTTTGTTGAGGCGTAGCGGTTACGTAACACTGTTGCCTCACTGAAAGAACATGCAGCGGGGATTTGGTTAATTGGTTCCTCTAAATTACCCGTAGGTGTGAATGATTGTCTCTATATGTCAGCACTGCAATGAACTGGTGACTTGTACAGGTTGTACCTTGCCTTCATCTAATGAGAATGGGATAGGCTTCGCCCCCGCCAAATACCCTGTATGGGATATTCGGTAGGAGATGAATGAATGTTGAGGTACGTGCTGTTTTGCTACAAGTCACATCGGGATCTAGGAATTTTTAACAGTTGGCAGTGATCAAGATTATTTGTTTGTTTTCTTGCAACTTGATAGGCAAATAAATAAATTGCCCAGTCGTTCTCAGCTGATGTGGTAACAAATGGTACTTTCCCAGTTCCTCTGAAGTAAATCAAATTATTTCACTCTGCACACTAACATGATCATAAAACTATAATACAGAAGTCTGTAATGTTTTTGACTGTTGGTATCAAGCATCAGAAAGCATTTTGTCTGAATCGTTGCAAGTTGTCACCCTGGCTGCATCCCGATTGCTCGTAGATTTAAAGTGTGTAGCTCCATTTCTGAGAAATCGATATGGAATAATGCAGGACTGGTGATGTGTGTATACACTTTGGGGCTTTTACTGCAAGTTATGTGGTCAAACTTTTTACCGCTAATTTTATTAAGGCCTTCTGCTATAATAATAAATATTCCGATAAGCACACACACTCACCACATCTGCTTATATAGTAGCTGTTACAACACACACAGAGACATGAAAGAACAACCTCTATTGCATACCTATAGGAAATGAATCTCCTGCTGTCCTTTGTGTTTGATCCTGGGCTGCATATCAGCACCGGTACCGCACAACCTTCCTCTTATCCCTGCGTAGACGTTAGCCACTGACCCGATCAGTGATTGTTAGGAAGACAAGGACGGAAATGAACAGTCCTGGAAATGCGTTTGAGGCCTATGAAGACGTATGGACTTCCATTAGGAGAGTCTCAGAGAAATGGATATGGGCATTGCTGTGCAAAATGGACTTGTGGATCATAATTTCAATTTCATATTTTGACTTTTGAGTTTTAAAAAAAGAAAATAAAAAATATATATATTGTAAAAAAAAAAAAATCTGTGTACCGGAAACATGTTTAAAAAAAGAAATATTGTATTCTGTTTAATTTTGACAGAATTATTTTTATTAAAATACATCCATGAGCATATTAATGATCTCTTGTTTTTCATTTGGTGTGTGTTTCGTATGTTTTCATCTCACAGTCAAAAGATGTGCAGGGCAGGTGCATTGTTTCTTTTTAATTTCTTTGATATCCCCAACTGCATGTTTATAGACAAGACGGCTAGTAATGTACAATATTTCCAAAAAGTTGGGACACTATTAAATTTAAATAGAGACATAATGTAATATTTTGCAAAAAAAACCCAAAACATCATATTTAATGGAATAAAGTTCAAGACAACATTTCAGATGTGTTACTGAGAAATTTTATTGTTAGTGGGGGTAAATGGCAACAGGATAGTAGCATAATTGGATATAAAAAGAATATCCAAACAGTCTTCCTGAAGTTGAGATGGGGAGGGGTTCACCACTCTGTGAAAGACTGAGCTGGCAAATAGTGCAAAAAAATTAAGAATAATGGTATACAACATGGCAAAGAATTTGGAGATTTCAATGTTTACAGTAAATAACATCATTAAAAGAAAAATGTTTACACTAGGATACTGTAAAGCAATATTGGATGGTCATAATCTTCAGGCCTCCAGACGTCACTGCATTAAAAACAGACTTGATTCTGGATTGATATCACTGCATGGGCAACACAACACTTCCAAAAACAATTATCTGTGAACACAGTTCATCATTGCATCTACAAATACAAGTTGAAACTCTACCATGAAAATAAACAGAAAAAATTACTTAAAGCCCAAATGCAAAACTACACATGTAAAGTGTAAGGTGCATTTTGAAACAAAGTACAACCAAGAAGACTCTGAACTGTTGTGCAACTGAAGTTCTACATCAAGCGAGATTAGGAAAATGTGCCATTTTCAAAGTTGCAGCAGTTCTCCTCAGTTCCAAAACATTTACAAAGTGTTGTTAAAAGAAGAGGTAATGTGACAGAGTGGCTGTCGCAGAAACACGACTCTTTCTCAAAGTTTTTGACATGTATAGTTGGAATCAAATTGATGTAATTTTCAAAGATTACATTTTTTAATTTCAACATTTGATATGTTGTCCTTTTTGGCTGTTGTTAATTAAATATGGGGTTGTGATGTTTTGCAAATGATCACATTCTGATTGTATTTATATACACATCATCATAACCATTTTGGAAACAGGGCTGTACAAAGTTCTTATCAAAAAAGACATAAAATAATGAAAACGAGTAGAATGGCAAACAGTAGAGCCACTAAGGCCCAAGAGTAGCCTTAAAATTTTCGGGATCCACCCTCTATGTCAGTCTCTGACTCAACGAAGTCCCCAGATTCCTTGGCCTGAGCGGCCCCGATTTCACCTGTGTGGGTGTCACTACCAGAGGGTCTTTTCCGGGATCTCTTAAAACCATCTATAAAGGAAAAAAATAAGATTGTGTTGTTGTCTTGTTGTGTTTATTTGTTTTGTTTTAATCAGCCTCCAGCCAGTTAGAGGTTTGCCGAAAATCCCTGTTGCTTATTTAAACAGCTCATTTCTGTTGTACTCCATATTTCATTAGGTTTAACATATCCATAGTAAGTGTTTTAATTACTTAATCAACCAAAAGTTGTCACACATGAAGTCAAAATTGCACAGATCCTACTTATCTGAAAGATGATTTAATACAATATTTTCAGAAAGTATTAAAAGAAAGGAAAAGCCATGATTACAATTAAAGTAGCTGTAACACCAGCTAGTAAAATTTGGTTCTGACAGTGTGTTACATCCAATAAAGGACTGTCAGTCCGTGGCAATACAGTGGGGGAGAATGACACTTCACAGTTGAGTCAATAATGATCTAGTCACTTTCCAAAAGACAGAAAACTTCTGATAGGAACAGAACAGGTGCATAAAAGAACCAACAAATAACCATTTTGTTTCATTTGAGTAAGCTACAATTTAATGTACAGTATTTTTGGACAGGCCCATTGCTGGATAGCTATTTGTGTGCTTGTTTACCTAAGGCCATGAGACATCACGTCAAGTTTGACATCAACGGCACATCTTGTTTTCCGGTTCTACCAAAGGTGCAGTGCAGTACAGCACTTTGTTTTATATATATACAGGTATTTTCACAAATGAGGACATCTATTACTGTCTGCGTGTGGAAGCTTTCAGCTTTACAGTAGTTGGACAGCAGAGGGCAGAAGAAGACAGATGAATGAATATCAGCATTGACAGGCGTCAATGAACTATAATTCTAATTCTCTAATTCTTAATTCAAGTCTTTATGCTAGATAGGAGGAGTAGGTGATCTGTGCTCACAGAGACTGTCCTAACATATAAGAACACGATCAGTTAATTGAGCAAGAGCCCCAGAACAACTTAGGTTCAACTGTCAAAACACCTGCAGCCACAACACCTTAGATAGGACGAGGTAATGTGACGCTGTTAAAAGAGCGACACAAGCCCAGTTCTAGGCATGTTGATGTTAGTCCTGTGCTACTGATTAAACCCTTAAAAACTCATTTCTGCTTGGTAAAATTACATATTTTAGATTTTGCTTTTTTCTTTTTCCTTAAAATGGCTTGGAAGGAATTTTACATTTTTGCCTTAACTAGGTTGATGGGATCTATGAATGACCGTCTCAAACCATCACTTTGCCCCATGCTTGCTGCCAAAGGGAGCCATCTTCTTTTAAACTAATCTACTATACACTTCACACTGGCAAGATCTTACAGTGGAGTAACCCAGCTGTACATGTTTGAACCAGGAAGAAGAGAAAGAGCTATCTGTAGAATGTCATCTACAAGTTGATGCATCAGAATGATTGAAAATTGAATGAATAGTTTCATTTCTATAAACATTAATTGTGATGATTAGTTCCTTAGGTTTTCTATGTGGAAGACTTCGGCTGTCAAAATTTGTTGGTGAAGACTGTTATTGTTAGATAACATAACAAAAAGAGAATTACTCAGCCATAATGTTGACTTTTAGTCATGATGTGTATCATAGTATAAAAAAACACCTAATGGTCATAAAAATGCCAAAAGTATGGTATTCATTGGATATAATCTTAAAAAAAAAGAAAAAAAAACAACTTTATTTTTACTTTGTATGGAAAAAAGTATGGAAATATAAAGTATTTTGCTCATCCTTCGTGAGTGACTCTCATGAGAATAGCCTACCTTTGGTCTAAGTTAATTCATGTATTCAGTGTGTTGCTGCTAGATTTATTTGGCTGCTTGCAAATTTTTGTCAATTCAATCCCCTTCTACAGTTAGCATTATTTACTTTTTCTAGCTTCAAATCGCACATATAAGTTCTTATACATTTAAACACACATTTACAGCTTAGAGGAACCACATTTTTGTAGAAATCATTACAGTGAATAATGTGTTTTCCTCCTGGATGAGAGAGACTGTGGTAAATTTGCATGTACACAACAGTAAGAAAATAGACTGTATAGAATAGGAATATGAGCCACTTCAACCCCACAAACCTGCAGCTAAACTGAACAACACAAAAGCCATTTGGCCTGCTTCAACATTCAAAATTCTGTACAAAAAAAAATCACATGTAATTGACGAGCTGAAATAAGCAACGTATAACAGCTACAGTGATATGACATAAGAGGATAAGATTTCTAATGGAGTAGATACACACTTCCTTCTGTGCCCAGATACATAAATAAAATAGTTTCTACATTAAACTGCTCATAAAAGCTCAGTAGATTGAGTAGTCATGATTACTGGAAAGAGACATTAGAGTGAGCTTTCGAAATGTATTACCTGAGCACCACAAGCAAAAGGCCATGAGGTTCTAGGCAGACATCTCTAAATACCAGGGCCACCCATAAAGGGGCAAAAGAGGAAAGCCGTCTACTCTCTACATGGGGGCCCATGAAGGATGATTATGTTTGTTATATATGTAACCCTTACTTGAGGATTCGGTAGCATGCTCCGGGGCTTTGGGTAATAAATGGGCTACAAATAGTCCCTATTAATTTCTCCAGTCTTCTTTAATTGCACCAACTGTCACAACAATACATGTGCACATGCGACTAGCATGTTCATCACATTTTTTAACACTTTGAGTAACACTAATATACCTGTCGCCACTAAACACAGCAGGGTGGAACTGACATTATCCCAGAGCGCAAGAGAAAAAAAAACTTTTGTAAAGAGACACATAAATGCACATATAACTAATAATGGTACCAGTAAAATAATAATTAAAGTACTGCATAATTATGCTTAACCAACGTTTTTGCTTTACTTGAAGTAAAAAACAATGATGTGGAATAATGCTAACAGAAATACAATTTACCAGAATATAATAAAGTGATGAAACCATATATTGTGCACAAGAACTTCTGTTACCTATACAGTAAGTATTGATAATCAAATTAGAACTTTGAACGAAGATCTATTAAAACAACAAAAAAACATTATATTTGTGTTGCTTAAAAATAGCCTGATTCGTAATTAAAAATAATAGTGATTACATAGATGTGTTCATATACATCTTGGGGGAATCCAGTCACCAGAACTTTTCAGGGGCCCGTGCAGCCATTTCTGTGGGCAGTCCTGCTAGAAACTACGTCTTTAACTGAACTGAAGAAGCCTTTCGGATGAGAGGCGAAACGTCTTCAAACAAGATAAGAAGTCCAGCTGCTTCCTACTAAACACTCCAAGATTACATCTTTAACACTCTACTACTCATGACATGCACCACAGGTAAGAGGACTATTGTTGAATTTGGGATGAAACGTCTTTAAATGGAATCACACAATAAAAGCTGGACGATAAAGGGTTATATATGATAAATAATAGCAATAATACATTTTTCATTGGCGACTCTAGCGTTTTGGTTTTGTGTCCTAATGTGTGGCTCATGTATGCATGTGACACCAGCACTATAGCTCCCTGTCAAGTGATACAGCGGCACACGTCCAGAGGTGAGCAGTTCAAACGACTCCTTGAAATCTTCACCTGGAGTGTCATTGAAATCCCCTTTCTGTTGCCTGCAGAGAGCCGAGCGTATAATCATAAGCAAGGTGAGATTGGCAGGCTGCCTCTGTTAGCTGTACAGCCAATTAATTTCCTACATCGTACAGTACGCCCTCAAGGCCTGCAGACTTCCTTGCAGCACTGCAAGACCTCTGGCCTCCAAAAATGGATGGTTGCTATGGTACACATTAGTCACCATGACAACCCGCTACAATGTTCTCAAAGGGTGGTGGCGATGGTGGTGTGTGTGTGTGTGTGTGTGATGAGGGGGTGTAAATAACGCAGCACCCACTCTTATTGCCCAGTTGCTCTAATGCATATTCATAGTCACATGCGAGTCATTAGGGACATGTTTTATTAGTCTGTCCATCCATTTTGGCCTGGCTGAATGGTAATTACCTAAGACCAGTGGAAGGATGCAGCCCCCGCCTGCGCTCAGCGAGATTGTAATGGGTTCATAAGCACTGCTGATTGAATTGATTGCCACAGTTGGAGTCTGGCTGAGACATACAATGGGATGGAATATTCAGAGCATGAAACATTAATCAGCTCACACAAAGGGGATACAGGCACCACTTTATTTCAGGTACAGTTGAAAATGTGTACAGTGCGGGTCAAATCCAGCAAGGAATAGCAAATGAAGAGAAAATAACATTATTTTATCTTTTTAATTCGCAGTTCTGTCCACACTTGCATAAGCAAGTGTTCGTCTGGCACCATTAGCTTTTCATAACGTACAGTACGTAACGTATGTTATCACAGTGACATAAACACAGGCAGCAGTTGGAAACGAGCAGATAATGAGGCTACAGTACAGGGCACTTACCTCTAAAGTAAGGGATGGACAATCATAAGAAAGAGACTCATTAACAGGGAGAGTTCAACCAACAGTCACAAATACATTTACAAATACTTGCACAGATGTCCAGGTGTCACTCGCTGAGGTAGACTGTGACTTGTTGTCAAGAACGTGAGTTTAAAACAACAAAATCACTAGTCTTCCACAGCGTGTCACACTGTTCCTTTCCTTTTCCTCTGAGTCCTGGGTTCTGATTACAGCAGCCCGGTCAGAGTGGATTTTTTACAATATTAAAAAAAAAGAACTATTACTCAAGATGGGGTTATAGTCAGGGTCGACATTGTACTTCAACAAATCCACATTTAAAGAGGGGTTTGTGCAAGTTAAACAAGCAATGTCGTGTAGCATTTGACCAACATAGATCATTCATTTGTTTGTCATGTGTAGTATCACCTCGGAGGGAAAACAGGCTGCTTCAGATTTGCATGTATTGATGCGGACGTGATTGCTGGGAAACATCACAGGGCGGGAGAGACAGGGCTTGATAAATTTACTTAGGAGAGTGTCCACAATTCCTGGGAGCTCGTAATGATTCACCGACGACTGCAGGACATGTGGAAACACACACAGAATAAAGTAGCTGAGGGTGTAGGAACAAAAGACTGAAGTGAAAAGGAAAGAGGAGAAAAAAACATCAACGTAAAGGCAAGAGGATGAAAGATGAGAAAAGAGAAGGACAAAAAGTAAAACAGAAAAGAGCAAATGAGGAAAAGTGGAGGAAAGGAAAGAAAAAAGGATAGGCTACAAGGGATGGGAAGAATAAGAGTACAGAAAACAGAACATGAGAGAAAGATTGAGCAGAGAAAAAGAGGAGATGAGAGGGGAAAAAATGGGGGGAAAAAGGAAAGCAAATGAGCGAGAATAGAGAGGTGAGATAACTGTTTTCATGATCAGCAATTGCCTGTTATTCAAGTCAAACGTCATTATGCTGTTTGTGGGGGCGCAGGCTGTGTTGTGAATGACAAACATCCTGTAAATGAATGATAATGACTTGTTTAGCTGTAGGCCACCTACGGTGTCTCTGCTCCATCCTATTTCCTGTTAATATTGCCGGCTCCAGCCTCGCTGACCTCCCTGCTCTTCTTCTATTTCTATTAGTCTTTAATGGCATTTACTATCCTGGAGGAGAAAAACAAAAATCACTTTAATGTCTGAAATGTATTGAGGATGTTGACTATTTTGCAGCCTCGATGAATTCCTGTTCTTTAGCCACGGCCACGACGGTCGAGACGAGTCGCTTCCTGTCGAATAACAGCCATCTTCCTGGGCCGACGATTTTTACGGTAATGAAGTACTCCAGAGCTGCACTGCAGTTACCAAATTATCAATATTTTGTTTTCTTTTTCCTGGCTCTTTTATGTTTGCCCGGTCAATCATGTGTAGACCACAGAGCCCACACACACTTTTGTTGTGTAACACGGTGACATTTGGACGTAGATGAAATGACCGTCAGGGTCGTGGGGTGCTGCTGTTTTACTGCTTGGGTCTGAGAGCTCTTAAGACCTAGAAAAACACACACAGACGCACACGCAACTTCAACCTCTCATACGTTTCTAGCTATACGGCTGCTTGCACGGTGCCCTGCTCCGCAGAGGTCCTGGTTTCAGGTGCTGGTTGAGGCTGAGGCACTACATGACACAATAAAATCTCCCAAGCTAACTGAGCTCTTTTTGTTTTCTTCTCCACACTTCCAGAAATTGCTTCTCAGCTGAAGAATGTGAGTATCATTTCTTTACATTACAGGGTCAGTGTAAGCTGGTGTATTTTTATTACAGTCAACAAGTCCAGTTAAGAGTCCAAAACCAGCAATGATATCACTATTTTAATTTTCTGTCCTTCTGTTAACGTTCACTAATGCAGGAAATCTGTGTTAGTCCACCGCAGAAAGTAGTCCCACCAATAACAGTATTTACAAACGTACTGTTTGAGTACTGTTTGCTAAAAACTACACTTTAAGTAAATGACTGAGCTTTTATTGACAGATAATATTACATATAAATGCCAAAACAATACAAACCAAAGTATTTGGCAGTCTTTTCATTAGTTGTTGCAGTGTGTGGCCAGCAGACCAGCCAAGCATAGCTGACCGTCTGAGTCGGTAGCCGACAATGTGAAAGATCTGAGATGTTTTGGGGTCGACCACTTTTAGAGGAGGAAGTTGCAAGTTGCAAGATTTAATATTTTTCATTTTTTTGCTGAGAAATTATGAAACTTTTTCTGTCATATTTTGTCTTGAGTTGTGAATTGTATCACATTGTAAGTTGAGTGTATGTTTACATCCCTTATTTTAAAATGATTGACTCGCTGTAAAGGTGATTATTATCTATATTAAGGAAAGTTAATAAAGCTGGCAATGCACACCAAGAGAAAATATGTATAAAACTATGCCTCTTTTTCTCATCCTCCCTTCACCCAAATCATTTTTCTACACACCCACTGATCTTTTTATGGCTGCGGCTTTAAACATAAAACTTTCTAACTTGTGGTGAACCTATAGCCTCTATGTTGCACCGTGTCCTGTCTGTAATTTCCCTCCATACAATGCCCTCATCAGAGGCTGCTGTCAGAGCAAACAATATTCAGAGTGATAGCTGCCTCTGCTGGCCCGCGCCGCCACCGAATTAAGTTACATTTGCCACTGATTCTCTATGGGGATGCTGGCTGCCTGGGTTAGCACAATGGCGCAGCAACAATGCTGCCGCATTGTGCAGGTCAAAGCGCTGAGCAGGAGTGACGGCGTACAGCAAGCTAGCCCTTCATTAAACCAGAACTGCTCTTCTTTCTTTCTTTCTTTCTTTCTTTCTTCCTCTCTGTTCTGGCCCCCACTTTCTCTCCCTGCCTGTTGAGATGTGCCTGTCTTATTACTCATTAATGTGCAGTATGAGCCACTGAGTTACAGGTATTAGCTGAGGAACATTGGAGATCGACCACACGAGGACAACCCCCCGCACAGAATGAAACACTAAGAATTAGCGCCATGTCCAGTCTGCTTCTACATTTCACATTATAAAAGCATATTAAGACATAATGGTCTCCTCATAGTCCACATAAGTTAGTTATTTCAGTCTTTCTGAAGGACTTAGGTCATGGCAATATAGTCAGATTTGTGCAGCTTGGAGGGTGAGATTTTGGGACTATATTATAATTATAGGGGAGCCTGCTGAATAGTCTATGTCATTAGAGCAGGCTAAATTATGCTCTTCACTTTGGGATAAGGCCCTTTCAATCAGGGCCAGAGAGAGAGAGAGAGATAACTGTGAACAGGCAGTAGTCTGCACCATGAAGCTGCCAGACTGTTCAAGGACAGCAGGCTTTCATTTCTCCTGGAAATGTTCTACATTAGACTAATGTTCAATTAGGTTGTCAAGGCCAGTTAGTGAAATGTAATTCTTTTACAGAGGGGGGGATTCATTTTGTATTGTTCCGTCGATTCCAATGGGAACAATTTTCCTTTACATATACTGCAAGCTAATCAAATAGTTAACCATTCCTTCATGATGATGATGGTGATTTCAATCAAGTTAAGATTTTATGTTAATAGAGAGAGTTTATTTCCATTTATGCTCCCATTTCATATGGAGAAGGCTCTTAACGTGGAGATGGTCTGGGGGGTTTTCGGTGTCCTGATTTTAAATGAAGACATATTGTGCGGAGACGACGACAGGGGCTGGACAAAGGGACCCTTAAGCTGCCGTGATTATTCAATTAACCAGCTGGATGAGTGGAAAGAAACTAGTAACTAACTGTTTTGATAATCAGTTAATCATCTCAATCAAACATTTTCTGGTTCCAAACTCTTATATGTGCAGATATGATTTTTTTTCTTTTTTTATTGTGGGGGTAAATTAAATCTTTGGTTGGACAAAGAAGCAGTCTTAAGATTGCACAAAAAAATTCAGTGACTTACTTAAATAACTGATTATAAAAAAGTGTCAGAGTTTTGCAGGGATGTTCTGTTGTTCTTACATTCTCTATCAAAGCTGATTCAGCTGGCTTTCCAGCTTCCATGCTCTCCCATCACGTTCATTTTTTAGATTTTTGATTTAGATTTCTATTTGTTTGTTTTTCGTGAACTGATGGACATTTTGATTCGCTGTACAATGGGAAAGGTGCTGAAATAATGGCAGGTGAGGACTGATCAATTTTTGATCATCAAAATATCACATTTTGCAATCAGATAAAAAAAAAAAAAAAAATCACTTTGCTTTTTCAGTAAATATTTTAATCGCAAGGATTAATAATTCAATGTCTGCTGTCTTCATTGTCACGTTTAAGCAAAAACATACCAGACAATTATTCTGACTCACCTATAACCTTCAAAAGATTCAAGTCTATTCTCGGTTTTTCATCTGAACAAATTTGTCAAAAGTGATATGCTGTCCTGTCCTTTAACAATGTTTATCACATCTGGCAGAGTTCAGCTAGACGCTAAGCGTTACCTTAAATTTGTGAACGCCCTCAGATGCAGAATAAATACATCTGAACCAAATCCGGTAAAGTGAAATGCCCAAGGGTGAGGGGCAAATATGGAATCAACAAGCTGGAGGTGAAAGGCTGCAAGAACACAAAGGGCTGTTATTAAATTTTGTCTTAGCAGTAAAACCACAAATTGCTGTGAATAGACAAAATGTTTCCTATCCTCTTTTTCCTCCTCTTCCTTCCCATCCTTCTTCGCACTGTACCCCTCCTCCTCTCATTTCACCCCCGCCCCACCTCAGCCACGCTTCCTGTCCTCCCACCTTTCACATCACCTGTTCGTATCCATTTTGTTTTAGCGAATTTGGAGCAGCAGGGAGTTTGGTTGGGGGATAATGGCAACTGAGCGGAAGTGAACAGAGCCGGACGTGGCTACTTCCTGCACAGCATGGTGGTCATTTCATCAGCTGGGTAATTTGTCTAACTCACACAACCCCACCTGACTCCCACTATCAACACCTGCGCCCCATGGCCTTCTCCACTAAACACCATCTCTCTGTTTTTTTCCCTTTTTGTAATTGCTTTTTGCTCTTTCTCTCATTTTCCCTGAACCTACAGGATCTTTCTAAATACCAAGCCGTGCTGCAGACAAGAAGATGACAAATCATCGGGGGTCGCTGCAGGCTGATCATTAGCAGTGCCCTGTAGTTGACTTCAATTAGCCTGCAGAGACACTGAGATGCAGCCAGCTGTAGCAAGAGCATGTAGTCAGGAGGGCTTCTCACACTTACAGCTGCTTTTAGGCCTAGCACACTGGAGACACACAGAGCAGCTGTAAATTACACTGGATGATATTTAATTTTAATTAAGCTGACTTACTGTAGCTGGCTAAATCACAGCTAAAAGACATTTTTTATAAAACAAATTTTGTTCATGAATTGTGTAAATACCTAAACACAATAATCATTTTAAATAAAATAATATACTACCTGCATTATGACACTTAAGATAAGTGTTTTTATTTGTTTGATTCAGTTTTCAGGAACCAGTTAGTGTGGTTCTTGTGGATGTTGTGAAAATGTCACCGAGCGGGGTGATGGTTGATGTGGATCAATGAGAAGGAACGTGTGTGGAGTGTACAGACCGTTATGATAGAGAAATGGAGAGAAGAAGTTGAGGGTGAGCCAGAAATAAATTAATAAAAATACAACAACAAAACAAGGAATCAGCCAATCTGCATGCAAGGCTGAAGAGACAACTCCATGGTTCTCAATGATGGGGCCGCAGATGATGATTGTTGGTAATGTGTGAGTGTTTGTGTGTGCGTATGGTGGTGGGGTTTTGGTGGAATTATGTATAATTCCTCCCTCTCTCCCTCTCTCTACCCCTCTACATTCCCCCTTCTCTGTCTACCCCCTATGGCGGCCCTGATGGGACACAACCTTTCATTTGCTCATTGCAGTAATTGGTGTACGTGAGGGGAGGTACATGTGTTCAGCTCCCCCTCTGCGTCTGTCAGAGAATTAGAAAATGGAATTCTCTGAAGGGCAGTGTGTGTCTGCCTATCTTCATCCAAGATGACACATTTTCATTATTCTCTCTGGGACAGAACAGATTTCTCTGTCCTCTGGCCATCAGCATACATTATGATTTGCAATTCTGAAGATAATTTATATTGTAATTAATTTTGCAAAAATACATTTAAACAAATGAATGTTAAATTAATGGGTTCGGCAAATTAAGTGTTTGTTTTTTTTGCTACAGGTCTTTCTCAGCTAAGATGAAAAAATAAATGATAATATCTCTTTACAAATGAAAACAGTGTTTAAATTTGCTTGAAAATTAATTAGCCACATTAAATGAACTGCAAAGCAAATACGTTACTCCCTCAAGCATAATCTATATATACCATCTTTTCTTAGTTCATTAAATCCCTTTTCAAACCAAAGAGAAGAGAGGCAATATTGTAATCATATTATACATTGAGCTTTACTTTCGCAATACATAGAAACTGTTCATGCAATTCAACAATTTTTATTTTTTATTTTCTTACCATATATCACATCAATGTGAATGTAGAATATAATATTGCCAACAAATGAGAATTTACGATAGAAACATCACAAAACATTAAGATGAAAAATTTGAGTTTAAATATGTGATGAAGATGATAGCTTAACCCTAATAATTCACAAGAAATCACCATCAGTCAGAAACGGAGACTGCAGGTAAATTCATTACTGTCTTTTAACAGACTCAGTCCCTCAGATTTTAAAGCATTAAGATGGTTGTAGTTCAATAACAGTCCCTTTCAGCTAAGGCCTGAAACCTGGGTCCGGCTTTATCCCCGTTTTCAAATTTTAAATCTTGAACATTTCAAATGTCAAAATGCCAAAATCTCAAATTGTAGTGACTTTTGACAAAATATGCAATTACTCTATGAAATTACTTATACTTGGTAGTTCAAAATTTGAAAATAAGCAAATAAAATGCTATTTGATATGAACTGCACTTGTGAATAAATATTTAACCCTTTGGCAGCCCATTCAAGGTTGAATAAAAGACTGTGAACTGCAGTCATGGTTTGAAAATCACTAAGGGGGAGAACAGAGAAAAAAATCAGACCACTGACCTCTCACAGAGAGAGCATCCTGTGCATGATGGCTCGAGACGAGGGCTCGCCACAGGGGGAGAAGCAGACAGAGACATGGGGGTGGTGGGCACTGTAAGGTAGCAGAGTTGGGGGGACTGATGCTAGAAGAGCAGTGGTAAAAGTGAGGTAGAGAGGCGAAGAGAGCTCTCAAGAGGCAAGGTTATTGGGTTAGGCAAAGGAGCGCGAGTGGTAAGAACAGAGGAGAAGGTGGGACAGTGGAGGAGAGGAGGAGGGCTGCCTCATTAATGGAGGCAAGGTGAGGGAAGTGTTGGTAGTGAGGTGTGATGTGAAGGAAAGGAATGGGGGAGTGATAGTGAGAGAAATGAGACAGTGCTATGTTGGGATTCAAGCTGAAACAAGTGACATATGGAAAAGGTAATAGGAAGACAAAGAGTTGGAGAAAATGAAGGAGAAGACAGCAGCGCAAGGCAAGAAGAACAACAAAATCGTTCATGAAAAGATTTCATTTTTTTCCTTCCCTACTTAAAACCTCTTCACATACTCAGCGCCAAACTACAGCCTAATAAAATTGTAATCAGCTACAATATAATCAGAGGGTTCAGGTGTAAATGCACCACACTGAAGTTCATCCCCCGTCTGCACGGAGTAATTAGACACGCTGAAATAAACTCACAAACAGGTGGAAGGCAGCTTAGAATTCAATTTGCTTGTCATGGATTTATGAGAATACTCCAGCTGACTGAAGAACAAGCACTTCCTGTCAATATTAATTATCTTGTAAATATAACCAGTGTACCAAGAAGTTCTATTTTATTGCAAAATATATGTACAGAGGGTGTGTTTTAATGTCTGTTTTAATGTTTAGCTCTGTTGTAAATCATATGTTAATGCCAGGTGGTAAGGGGTTTTAGGGATAAAGGCAATTTTTGAAGGGAGCTTATGTTTGCCCTTTCAGGTTCATAAGAGAGGATATAGTTGAGGTGAAGTGGGGGAGGACTACCAGGAATGTCCAAACGAGGTACAGACACACTATGCGAGCATGCTTTATCGAAAGCAGCACGCCTCCTGAGGACCGGTGGTAAAATCAGGTGTGAGGTGAAGGGGTGAGGGTGGTGGTGCCATCACCACATTTACGAGCGACATAAGAGAAATGGATGGAGGAGTGTTTGTACCTGTGCGGGGTCTGCAAGTCAAAGAGCAATTACCAAGTTCATGATACACTCCTTTCTTTCGTGCCGCTTGAATGTTCTCGGTCCTCTCATCTGCTTTCCCTCTCTACCTAGTGACATCTTCTGAACCCAAAACTGAAACTCGTCATATTTCAAGGAGCTAAACATAGTTGAGGACATCCTTTACTGTGGTTAGATTCCATTCCTGAATTTTGAATTTCTTCACTTCCTGACACAAGAAGTAGGAGCAATTTAGATTGTGGAATAGATATTAGTTGGCTCTTAATTTGTCCTTGTCCTATTTGACCTTGGTCTGCATAACCGTATTCTATACGAACTGGACATTGACCAATAGTTTTTCCTTGATAACCTTTCAATTACGGGTAAATAAGTTAATAATACAGGGTAAAGTGTTGTATATGAATTCTCATTTTAATATGTTTTGTATGGGCCTGGTGGTAATGTCATACGAAAATATTCTCCATCAATGGTTAGTAAATATAGTCTGTTATTTGTCTTTCTAAATCAAAACATGTTCCAAATTGTACTGGTAAAGTGAGGTCTCGTTCAAGTTAATTTACTACTGGTTTGTCACTTACTAACCCATCACAAACTACTCAAATTAAAATACTAAACTCAGTCAACAAGCAAACCCAAGGTTGAATCCCCCAAAATCCTAGATGTACACAAAAGAATGGCAGCAGCAGCAAAGACAGTGGCAGAGCAGGAGACACGTCAGGGTGTCACCATGACAGTACAAGATCTCCTGATCAACGTGCATTTTGGATTGTAGATTTGATTCACAGTAATGGCGATATGACTAAAAACATTAATTATATATTTTTGGATCCAAAGCTACCGGGTGGCCAACTCTGATGCGAGAAAATACTGAAAATCGAATTACTTCCAGATCTCATGGATATAGTATGCGAAAAATGAAGATCCAGCTTTTTGTTGTGCAGTCGCACTGACAGGAAGGAAGGAATGTACAGCTGCAACAGTGTGCATGGTGGTGGCAGTGGCACTATTGATTCTATCTCAGATTCTTGGGGATATAATTACTTATGAGCAAGCCCTCACTTAAGAATACTATATGAAAAATATTCTGAGTTCCATAATACTATAAGGTGGGACAACCAATTATAACATGAAAAAACATCAGATTTTTTATCAACGCACAGTAATGAATAGGTTATAGAGAAATAATTCTTAAAAGGCTTAGTAGTTGTAAAACATGGCAGTGCAGAAGACATTAATAAGTGCTTTATAATAACTAACAAGTCAATATGCTACCAACATGCACACCAATATGCACTGGGTAACATGTGTTACCTGATCTAAAAATCTTATTTGGACAAATGTGACTGAATATCAAATATTTACTGTTGTGCATTAATAATTCTAAAACCAATTTAAAATAAAAAAAAAAAATAAAAAGAACACTTTACATAAAACATTTGCTTTAATTTTCACACTGATCATTTTTGTCTGTGCTCCTATCACTGGTTTGAAGCTGGAAAAAGATGATATCACGCATTTCCCCTCTGGATTTAGTAATAGCAATAATAAGTGATGATGGTTATGTGGTTGCCTGCGTCTTTTTCCAAACCACTCTTAATCAAGTCCACTGACTCCATCGAGTGTTGTACAGCCTTTGTAAATGTCTGCTGTAACTATAGAGCGAGCACTATGGAGCGAAAAAAACAACCCCAATGATGTTGAGTCAGAATTGACACTTTACATATTTGACCAATGCAAAGAGGCTAAATGGAGTTTTAAAGATGAGGACGTTTAAGGAAAGACTGTCTAATGAAAGATGCTGCTTCTGCATGTAGGATCTGGTGATTTTGAAGTTTCATTCATATTAAATTACCTCAGTCTCTACTTCGCCATAGCCGGGCTGACATATAGAGACAAACAACCATCCACACTCGCATTCACATCTACGGGCAATTTAGAGTGACCAATTAACCTAACCCCCAGTTTGCATGTTTTTGGTGTGTGGGAGGAAACCGGAGTACCCAGAGAGAACCCACACAGGCACAAGGAGAACATGCAAACTCTGCAGAGAAAGGCCCTGACCTGGGAATTGAACACAGGACTTTCTTGCTGTGAGGCGACAGCGCTAACCACTACACCACTGTGCCACCCCAGTTCATAAGATGAACAGTGAATTCATATTTCTATATTGATATTCTTAATATCTCTGGTGAAAACATGATCAATTTATCGTCTGTTGCTACCTAAATGTTCCTCAACTGTGACACAATTTTTAATTTTGCTCAGCTCAATATTCTAGATAACTTTTACTGTCTCCCTCCAGGAACCGCCACCTTACCGTGCTGGAGGGGTTTGGGTGCCCTAATGATCCTGGGAGATATGTTGTCGGGGGCTGTTTGCTCCTGGCAGGGTCATCCAAGGCAAATTGGTCCTAGGTGAGGGGCCAGACAAAGCGCGGTTCAAAAGACTTCTATGATGGTGAATAACAAGGACTTGTGTATCCTGCCCGGAGGGGTACCGGGACCCCACCCTGGAGCCAGGCCTGGGGAAGGGGTCTGTAGGGGAGCGCCTGGTTGCCCGGCCTTTGTCCATGGGGTCCGGTCGGGCACAGCCCGAAAAGGAGACATGGGTCTGTCCTCACGTGGGCCCAACACCCACAGGAGGAGCCATAGAGGTCCGGTGCTAGGTGGATCGGGTGGCAGTCAAAGGCAGGGGCCTTGGCGGTCCGATCCCCGGTTGCTGAAGCTGGCTATTGGAACATGGAACGTTACCTCTCTGGTGGGGAAGGAACCTGAGCTTGTGCGAGAGGGTGAGAGATACCGGCTAGATATAGTCGGCCTAACTTCAACGCACAGTTCGGGTTCTGCAACCAGTCTTCTTGAGAGGGGTTGGACTCTTTTCTATACTGAAGTTGTCCCGGGTGAGAGGCGGAGAGCAGGTGTGGGCTTATTAATAGCTCCCCGATTCCCTGCCAATGTGCTGGGGAGTTTACCCCGGTGGACGAAAGGGTTGCTTCCCTGCGCCTTGGGTTGGGGACCGGGTCCTGACTGTGGTTTGCGCCTTTGCGCCAAATAGCAGTTCAGAGTACCCACCCTTTTTGGAGTCCTTGGAACAGGTGCTGGAAAGTGCCCCTACTGGGGACTCCATCGTCCCACTAGGAGACTTCAATGCTCATGTGGGCAATGACAGCGAGACCTGGAGGGGTGTGATTGGGAGGAACGGCCTACCCGATCTGAACCCGAGTGGTGTTCAGTTATTGGATTTCTGTGCTAGTCACAGTTTGTCCATAATTAACACCATGTTCAGCCATAAGAGTGTCCATAAGTGCACTTGGCACCAGGACACCCTAAGTCGACAGTCAATGATTGACTTTGTAGTAGTATCATCTGATCTGCGACTATATGTGCTGGACCCTCGGGTAAAGAGAGGAGCAGAGCTGTCAACTGATCACCACCTGGTGGTGAGATGGATCAGGCTGCGGGGGAGGAAGCCGGACACACCAGGCAGACCCAAGCGAATACTGAGTGTCTGCTGGGAACATCTGGCTGAGGACCCTGTGAAATTGTCTTCAACTCCCACTTCCGGAGGAGCTTCAACCACATCCCGGATGTAGTGGGGAGCATGGAATCTGAGTGGGCCATGTTCCGCGCTGGTTTTTTCAAGGCGGCTGCTCGAAGCTGTGGTAGCAAGGTCGCTGGTGCTAGTCGTGGCAGTAACCCCAGAACCCGCTGGTGGACACCAGAGGTGAAAGGGGTCGTCAAGCTGAAAAAGAAGACCTTTGGGACTCCCGAGGCAGCAGACAGCTACCGGCAGGCCAAGCGATCTGCGGCTTGGGTGGTCACTGAGGCAAAAACCCGGGTGTGGGAGGAGTTTGGTGAGGCCATGGAACAAAACTTCCAGTCGGTGCCGAAAAAATTCTGGCAAACTGTTCGGCAGCTCAGGAGGGGAAAGTGGAACCCCGTCCACGCGGTCTTCAGTGTGGTAGGGGAGTTGCTGACCTCAACTGAGTCTATAGTTCAGCGGTGGAAGGAATACTTCGATGATCTCCTCAATCCCACCAACACGCATTCCAAGGAGGAAGCAGAGAACGAGGAATGTGGGGTGGACTGTTTCATCACTGGGGTCGAGGTCACTGGGGTTGTCAAACAACTCCGCAGCGGCAGCGCCCCGGGGGTGGATGAGATTCGTCCCGAGCTCCTCAAGGCTCTGGTTGTTGTTGGGCTGTTATGGTTGACACGCCTCTGCAACATTGCGTGGACATCAGGGACTGTGCCTATGGAGTGGCAGACAGTGATGGTTCCCCTTTTCAAGAAGATGGACCAGAGGGTGTGTTCCAACTACCAGGGGATCAAACTCCTCAGCCTCCCTGGGAAGGTCTACTCCAGGGTGCTGTAGATGTGAGTCCGGCTGCTAGTTGAACCTCGGATTCAAGAGGAGCAATGTGGTTTTCGTCCTGGCCGTGGAACACTGGACCAGCTCTATACTCTCGCGAGGGTACTGGAGGGGGCATGGGAGTTTGCCCAACCAGTCCACATGTGTTTTGTGGATCTGGAGAAGGCTTATGACCGTGTCCCTCAAGGTGGCCTGTGGGGGTGCTCTGGGAGTATGGGGTAGATGGCCTTTTTGTTACTGGCCATTCGTTCTCTATATTATCGGAACCAGAGCTTGGTTCGCATTGCTGGGAGTAAGTCAGACCCGTTCCCTGTCAGGGTTGGTCTTCGCCAAGGCTGCCCTTTGTCACCGGTTCTGTTCATAATTTTTATGGACAAAATTTCTAAGCACAGCCAAGTGGCAGAGGGAGTCAAGTTCTGTGGCCTCCGGATTCCGTCTGTGCTATTTGCAGATGATGTGGTCCTGTTGGCCTCATCGAACAGTGACCTCCAGCTCGCACTGGGACGGTTTGCAGACGAGTGTGAGGATCAGCACCTCTAAATCTGAGGCCATGGTTCT
>KV751352.1:3833954-3845924 GCA_001698575.1 Mola mola
ATTATGTCTCTCAGCTGGCTTGGGAACGTCTTGGTGTCCCCCCGGAGGAGTTGGTGGAAGTGGCTGTGGAGAGGAACGTCTGGATCTCCCTGCTCAAACTGTTGCCCCCAACAGGAAACAAAAGGAAGTGGAAACAAAAGGAACAAAACGAAATAAAACTTTTATTGCGTAATTATCCCAGATATTAAAGACAAGGTTTTTACTGAGAATGGTGGCTGATTACCAATGAAGACTTCACATGATCCAACCCTACTCAGGTCTTTTGTTTTCTTTTTATTGAAACAGCCCTCATGGCAGAAACAATGTCTACCTCATACAAGTCTTTTTGCTCAATTGTTGAAGTGCCTCTTTAATATCAAACTTTAAACCACATGTTTTGGGGCTTCAAATTCAAGCTCTTTGTTCCAGTATGAACTACTGATTCTACAGTGGCTGCTTGATGGAGTGAAAACCCACAAACATGAACCCCATTTCTCCAGAAAATATATCCGCTTTGAGAGAAAAACTCCCACGACACGTATAACATACACACAAACCATATGCAACTCACACACACACCCCAGTTAAGACTGGGACATGAAGACAGTGTTTTTGCGCTCCTGCTGGTTCTCACTGGCAGGGACAAGCACCTGTGCACTGTGTTCAACAAAGGTTCCTAGCAACAGTCGTTGAGGAGAGACATCGTCAGGATGCACACCTGTTTGATCTGCCAGGACCCTCTGTGATAAGTGGCCCCAGTAACCATGACGACAAGGATATGGGATGGATCCATGTGGTGCTATTGAATGGCCTTGGATTATAAACACACATTCATACGGAGACACACAAGGACACATAAGCATACTTGGAAAACACAAACCACAAAGCACACACACAAACACTGAGCAAGCGCTCATGCGCTGTGAGAAATATCATACAAAGAACTCTAAATCATGCAAACCCACTAAATATGCAGGCGTAACAATGGGGTGCATCACCTCCAAGCACGGTCAATTTCACACTTGTATGTGGGCTGAAGACTTCACACATGAAGAAAATTGGTCAAACATTCAGAAATAAAAACGGGAGCACGTACGTGTAGAGCCAAGGCAAACATTCCAACCAGGAAAACAACACAGTGCAGAAAAATAAACAGAGGTAGCAGATGGCCGACACACTGACAGATACTCACAGTGTGCAGGATGACGTGGAAGCACTTTGCCTCGCACTACAGAACTCTTGCATCAACCCTGGGAGTGAGAAATGTGAATCGTTAACCACAGTAGTCATTCAAACAAAAATAGATGCACAAATCTGCATGCAGAAATGTACAATTGTCTGCACTGCTGCATTTTGTAAAGACTGAAAGGCCTGAGAAAAATGTGTATATTTAAATGCAATCAAAGGCAAACAATGCTGCTCTGTAAACTGTTCCTCCACCTTTCTGTCTCTAATGCACAAATTTGAATATTTACCAATTAAGAGGTGAGAAACTGGAAGTGCTGTTCTGCTCTGCAATTCTGCTGCATTGAAATGTAAATAAGGCAACAATCTGTGTTATTTGTACTGAAATCATTTTTGCATATAGAGATGCATCCGTACAAGCCTTTAAACTATGATGTTTTGAATAAACATTGCATGGCAGAAACATGACTTCCTACAGTTCCATAAAGGCATTAATTAGCAGATCTTCAATAATAGTTTCCCTCACATTGTTCTCCAGAAAATACCTGCAACTGTGCTGGACATAAATTTTAATTTAAACGATATTGTAAGGTAGATGGGCTGTGTGATATCACTGGTCTGCTTATTAGAGATTAAAAATTAACTGATTTAGCAACACAAATCAATAAAAGCTTTTATAGATTATGAGTTGTGCCTTTAGCAGGGGGACTGTACTTGCAATAAGGAGCCAGTTGTTTGTATCGTACAAAATGTTGTAATTCACAGAAGGACTTGTTTTGTACTGTGACCTTCCAGTTTTTAAGCACGATCCCTTATTTGCATTAATCTGTATTTTCCAGTCTTCTTCTACAGCCCTTTGTCAGCGCTATTGAAATAAATCATTTCTTAGTATTGTGCAGGCAGGGCGAGCCTGACAGCTCAGATGATGTCGTCTGTCAGACGACACACAGAGAGCCTCATCCTCTATCCTGCAACCCAATCATGACTCAAAACCAGCATGTCAGAAGGACTGAGCAGCGCCTTTCTGCTCCTTTTTTAAAGATCAGATCTTTTCAGCATGGTAAGGAAAAATGAAAGAAAACAATGAGACTTGGACCAAAATCATCTATCGGTCATTCGACACGAGCGTTACTTTTTGCTTTCTGTGTCTTATGGAGAAAAAGGGAGACGACAGCAGAGGTGCCACAGCTGGAGATTGCATTTCAAACTAGATGAGCAGAGTCATGGAGAAACCAGCCCAGCTGATCTGGATATCTGGGAAACCATCAACTGACACTCTCACTCGTAACAGACTACAGGTTCACCAGCTTAGTGCTCATTATCCTGCTCTGATACTTGCCCCTCAGTTTTCACGTGTCTTCGCTGCTGCAGTTATAATTAAGATGTTCGAACACCTGTCAGTCCACATCTGTTTAATTTACTCATCACCCAGATCACTTATTTTTAGAAGGACTATGAAGATTTCTAGTAGGAAAAAAACACTTTAAACAGCAAGTTTTCATTTTAAGTTTCACGGTGGGCAAAATTTTGCCTTTTAAAAGTTACATGGTAGCATGTCACCACTAGATTAAACCCCCAAAGGTTTATTTTACACAACTCCTTTTCTGGTAGCTCTTTTCCTTACAATATGCTTTTTACTTGAACAGAGTCAAAGGGGGGTAGCTTAGCAATGCTAGCTACTGATAAGGAGAAAAAGAGAGAAAGAAAAATCCTTTTTTTAAGTCAGAATATTTTTGAAGGGATTTTTACATTTTTTGTTTATATTTTCATTTATTCAAACGGAAAAAAAGTTACAGTAGTCGAATGGTATTTAATGTGCTGCGGCTATATAGCCTCCAAAATTATGTTCACAAAGCAAATGGCAACATATAAAACCAAACATCTTCATGTCAGATTAGGGTGGTGGTTTAAATTAGATTAAAAGGAGAACAACAAGAAGGAAGAAAAAAAGGAGACATCACCAAGAAAGCTAATATGGGTTTTTGCTGAGAATTTGTTTTTATTTTGTTCACTTGAGTTGTCCCACATTACTGCAAATTTACACCAAACTGAGGGCGCTGTCTTTACATTTACTGCCTGCCGTTTTATTTGAGCGCATGAATTCTGAGGACAAAATTTATTCAATAAACAATTCTCTCAAAATCCCCCAGTTAAAGTAAACTGGAAAAAGTGAAAAGAGTTTCCACCTTCTAAAAATGGTTGAAAGCAATGTAAGTTTTTATATAGGTTAAGATTATCATGCTGTATAAATTTCATTAAGTTTGTTTATCAGGTACAGAGTATTGAGTGATTGAAAGAATACGCGGTTCACTCCGGTATTAAGATGGAAACGATTTTGACTGGCTGTGTGGACACAAGCTCCTAATCTGTTTTGGTTTTGATATTGATCTAATATGCTTCGATATTGATTCAATAATACACCTAGATGACAGAAATACAGAGATAATTAACTAAGGTACCTTCTGATATTTGTTAAATAATTGAATACATTTTTTGTATTGTTTTAGGACAAACTGTTGAACTGTTGAGGCCTATGTACAAAACAAATCCCCCACATTGTCAACACAGGAATGGGCCTTCATTAAATTGTACACAATGAATTTCACAATTTTCTGAAATGTTACTGAAATGAGAAGAAATATATTACAATCAGGGAGGCTGAGGATTAATCCATTTTTTTTTTTTTTTTACATAATCACACATTTAAGATTCAGTGTAACATAAAGAAATTTAATATATTTACATTTGTTTGTTTTTATTGTACGTTTCCATTGTTTTTTAAAGTCATTTTTACATTTAAGAATAATATTCATCAAAATTCAAGGTTGCATTAATGGTTGATCTGGAATGGACACTACTGGACTAGAGTTTTATTTTTCATCTTTATCTCAGATATTGTTCTGTGATTTTGCTAGCAATTAACTAATTAATACAAAGACTGTGAAAATCCAAAAGAAGGAATAGACCATTACAAAGTCTGCTGCTGGAAACATCAAAAATCCCCATAGAGAATCAGGAAAATGTAATCAAATCATCTGCACAGCTTGCAAGTCTCATCGCAGCTGCAAAGTTGTGCTGCAGAGAAAACTGATATTTGCCTGGGCGCAATAAAAACAAGCTTACACAAGGCCACAACAGAGGAATGGGGATGCTGTATTTTCACAGTTTTACAAAGAGGCTTTTTGAAGTCGCACTGAGAGAGATTTAAAGCTGTAATAACTGGTGGTGGAACAGAGAATCAATCGGGACCCTGCCTCGACTGGGCTGGAGCTGATGCAACGTCAGCCACTTTTTGGGGAAATGATAGGAGGAGAGGAACGGCTGCGAGGGGAGGTCAGAAAGGAACAGAGGAATCAGGAGGAGGAGGAGGAGAGAGTGCAGGGGGAGTCTTCCACCAGCACTGTCACAACCACACGCTGTTCAAACAAGGCCAGCAGCTGCCACAAGCATCTCCTGCTTAATATGAAACACACATACACGCGCTCAAACATGCACTTTCTTTGCTGCCCCACTTTGTGGCACCCTCTTATCTTTCTGTCTAATGCCTGCTCACTGATATGACTGCGGCAGCTTTGATTACCCACTCCTCTCTGCAAAGTGTGACAGCTAAATCGACGGTCAAATCAAGATTTCCCCTCATCCTGATAGAATACCTGAATCTTCTGCCACTGAAGCCGTCTTCTTGTCAGTGCTCTGGTTTCCTCTACCTGCAATTTTAACCTTTCTCCACAAACTAAATAATGATCAGAAACAGAAACAAAAATGCACATAAATGTCTAGAAACTTGTTGAGTTCCTCCAAAGAGAAAAGGATGAGTTCACCTAGTGCTAATCCATGTAGCACTAATGTGTCTGCAACAGGTAGTCAATACAGGGATTTCATTTGATTGATTGTTACAGCTTTTCAAATATGAGATTTTGCTTTTCTCTGGTTTGCAACATCCTAAAGTGGATGGCTTTGAGACAGAGTGCTGGACACTGTTTTATTTTATAGACCAAGAAATGAATCAATGGATGATGAAAAAAGAAAGAGCAAGTAAGTAATTGTCAGTAATTGTCACAAAAGTAAACTCCACTCCTGCACAAACAGCTACACAGACATATAAAACCAGCAGCCAGTTTGTCTGAAACATGCCGGTCACTCTTCTGTACCAGGTGAGCCAGTGTGTTTTTATCGCAACACTGTTGTCTGCAACAGGGGCAAAAAAAGTCTGTGGTTTGTCATGGGTCATGAATGTGTTGAAACTGATAAAGACTCAGGACAAAAAGGGATTAGTTATGCATTCACAGTGTGTTCTCTCAATAGTATATAATTCTCCAGAGATAGCAACAATCACGGCATCACTGACAGTGCACTGCATCTACTGCACTCTCTCTTTTTCCAGCTTTCCTTCTGTTTTTCCTCTATTCCTGTCCGACACAAACACACACACACACTCCTCCATGGCAGTTGTACATTATGGAGTGGTAACCAGGCAGCGTCTAATTGCAATAATTGGAAGCATGTACCGAGCGGCCTGTTTGATCACCTGTTAGCACTGAATATCTCTCATGGCTAAAGACTGCATGTGCCATGTCACACCATTTGGTGCGGTGTGGGTGTGTGTGTGTGCGCGCATATGGGTGTATGTATGTATCCATGTGTGCGCCTCAGATTGCATCCCCCCACAATGGGGGGGAGGAATATGGGGGTTGTGTAAACAGGAAATCCTGGCTGAGCTCCAGCTCTTTCTGATACCTCAGACTCAGCCAGGAGGAGGCTGCCTGTCATTGACACATCCTGAGGCGACTCACCCAGAATAATTTGGAACAAGAAAATTCACAATTTGCATGATACATCTTGGCCTTCACTCTTGTCACGCTGCCATCATTCATCTCCTGCACTTCTTTTATATTGACATATTATTGGCTAGAACATGTGTAACACGTCCAAGCATTGGTCTGTCTGACAAAACCTTTTCTATCAGCGCTAAAATCACAACTCTGTCACGTTGTGAGTGTGAGCGTGTGTGCGTGTGTGTTTTGAGTTTCATCTTTTGTAAAGCTTCCTTTCCCTCTCATATCTTTGCTGGGGGGCATTTGGCCACGCGTGAGGAGCTGTCCGCCGCCTTTATCCTGCCCGAGTTAAATGCACATCCACCTCCACACAAGACACATACCTTTAAAAAGAAATTATTCGTGGTTACAGAAGTCTTTTTTCTTTTCATTTTGACTGCTCTTCATTTTCACCACAGCAGTTTCACACTTGAGACAAAATTAAAACGAAACAAAAATGATGATTTTCTTTCTTTCTCTTGTCCCAACTTCAGAAGATATTGATTCACCATTGAGTTGTTGTCATTTGTCGGGGGGGTGGTAATCCACGCAGAGGTAACGTGGAGACCACACCACTCGGTCTGCAGGCGACCCGAGATGAAGAACGTGATTTTCAGTCCAATTAAGCCGCCATTGTTCTTAATTGGAGTTGCAGGGTCGACTTGGGATCAATATGCGCATTTACCGGTGTAAGGCCAGGCTGATCCGGGATCGGACTCGAGGCACTTTTTTTTTGTTTGTTGCGGTCGTCTCTTTGTTTGTCTTAAGTGTGCAGTAAAGTTTGGTAGGTTTACGTACCTGTTGATATCTCGGCAGGGGAGTCGGGGCCGCTCACGCCTCATCATCATCAGCATCATCATCATCATCACCGTCACATCCATACCGCCTACAAGAAAGACAACAGGATCAGACAGGAGGATTTTTACACTTCTAATTCAGCTGTCGCTCCATTTCCTCTGACTGCTGCCTTTGGCTGTTCTGGCCCTCTCACCTCCCCTCTGTCCGGCTCGTTCTCTGCTAAAAGGCGAGATGGGAGCTGAAACCCAGCTGGCTGTGATCGGTCCGCCTCCGCCGCTGCCGCCAGCACGTCGGATGAAAAAACAAGAGCTGGAGTCTCCGATTCGCTCCTGTCTGCTCCTTTAAAAAGCCTCCGCTGGTCCAATAGGAGGCCCGTCAGCTGGATGGGGCCTGACGTCATTCCCGAGCTCTCCCACTTACATGTGAACTATAGGAGAAATTATATCAGCGCTGCTGTTTCATGTAGGAGAAGGAAACTCACAGACATAACGAGATTTCACTGTAAATGCGCCTTCCTACATTCGGATTTTTTAGAATGTATTACTTTGGAGACTAGAAGTGAGGGGCAGATAGGTGGCAAACATTGGCCATCCTCAGCAAAGTGTCTGCTGACGAGTTGGGAAAAGAAATATCTTCATGGTCCTCTTCAGTGAATGAAGAAACCAAAAGGTATGTAGAGTATCAGGCTGCAGCCATCATGCTGCTGCTTTCCACTTCTGCGCCATTTATGTCACAGCAAGTGAGTAATTAGATGGACATCTCATATATGATCCTTTTCAACACGTACATGTAGGTATATGTCAAATATATTTCAAAATACAGCGAAAACAGCTGCTTTTATTTATATTTTTTCAGATAAACATATATAAGGAAAATATGTCTAATAATTGTTCTGTATATCTATACATATCTAATGCCCTTCCATTTGAGATATATTAAAACACACATGTATCCTGAAATGTCATGTTAAAAAAAATCTGTCAAATATTTGCACGTGTAATTCTAAACATATGTGTGACATATCTCAATCATGACACGTACATATATAAGCATGAACACAACCATATAACTTAAAAAACACACACGAAACCTTGCAAATCACAACAAAAGCACTTCATGTCATCACAGCGTGTGCAATCATTTTTAAAGGCTCCTTTAAACCACGTGAGGATCTTTCGTTTTGACTGTAGAAAGCATTTCAAATACAGGTCTTTCACTTGTATTTGAGAGTTTTAACAATGTAGAATTTTTACTTTTTCATTAGTTAGTCTTCAAATTGAGGTCGATAGACAGTGCGCATGTTTTTATTTCAGTCTTATCATTCATTTTTATGTTATTTGAATATTTTATTTGAGTGGTGTTTTACGTCATGTGTCAATAATTGATCGAAGAAATAAATCTTAATTTATTTAAATCATTGTTCATTTATTTAACATTAAATAAGGAAATACTTCGCTAGAAATAAAACAGCTGAATGCATTTACTGAATTGCAGAAATGTGAAATAAAAAGCCAGAAAAGTCATGAGCAATAATGTAAGTTGACATGTAGCAGTCAAGTAGTGTGTAGTACTGTGGATGCTCCCCATCAGATTCATACTGATTAATGTAACACGTGCGAGCCGATAGGCGTGCAAAAATACTGGGTTCACAATCTGAGTGTGGAGTGAAAGATCTTGGCAGGATATGGTAGCCCACCTCTCCAACAAACACATGGTTTAAAACAAGGTGAACAAAGACATAACCAATTCTTCCAGCTGGCTCAGATATTATTATGATCCAAGGCTGCATCATAGTGAGGGACAGTGATGAATTTAAGAATGCACCTGCTAACATACTTACAAGAAAATGAATATATAAGTGTAGCTACTGATTATTGCTACTGGATATGTTTAATAACATTGGTGCTTTAATGGTTTCCTTTTTTGTAATGTTGAGTGAGCAGTGGTCTGTGTAACAAAGGTAACACAATGTGGTATGAAATTGAATTCAGTGATTAATAGCATGAAGTAAATGTGTACAAATTCCATGTGCACTGTGCTCAAATATAATTAAAGGACACATGTATGTAGTTATTAAAGGTGCATACAGTGTCTGTACTGTGCCTTGACCCTCTTCACTCCTGACCATCCCCTCATTCCTCTCCAGCTGTGAGCAGCAGCACTACAAGTGCATCTAGACCCAATAAGGAAATTGAAAATGATGTTACATTTCATGTGAACTCTACTCGTTTGGCGGACGACAGCAACACATAATCTGTCACCACATCTCCCCGGCAGAGTGATGGCAGAAACACTAGAAAAGAGGTTTATTTTTAGACACAAATGAGATATTTGTAAGGCCATTGTGTGCTCTGTGCATCACTGTACTTTCTAATTTCCCAGGCTCGGAAACCATTATGGGAAAAGCAATTGTGCTGTCGAGTGCTTTTGTTGTTGTTGTTGGTATTGTTGTTTTCTGTGGATTTTGTGTGTTTTTGTGCAGACTTTGAAATGGTTCTCCTTATAAGGACACAAATGCATGCACATACACGCGCAGAGGAGAACTTGAATGTAACCTGTTTTAACTAAAACATTTTGTATTAACTTTACCAGAAATGCAACATTAAAATAATATCAGAGTAAAAATGATCAGCGTAGTGTCAATCTTTTCATCTTAGATTTTACAAGAAAGCTAATAAGCGAGAAGTTACTAGTATTTCCAACAAATATCCATCTTATACTAAGATATCACGAACTGTCCTTTTTTGTTTTCCAAATTAAAAAAAAACAAAAAAAAAAAAACAGAATATGTAATATAAAGAAAGTATATCCCTCTGTAAGTTTTACTGACACTATAACTCTTTCATCGGATAAGAAAACTGGCACAAATGCTTCCTGTAGAAATGAAAACACCAAAACCATACAACATATGATTATGGCATGCACCAATATCTAAAACACAAATGGCCAAATAATCCAAAAATGATGTGACATTTTTTCCGTGAAAATTATTATATTCCATGGGGAAGTTTGGATAATATTACAGATTATTGCGACTGAATTTTAGATGTTTCGCACTACCTGCTCTAAAAGTCGGTTTGAAAAAACAATGCAGTGCTTATGGTACAAGACATATAGTATACTCGAAACCTGTCATTCAGCGGTTTCATGTGTATGTACAGACACAGTGCAGACCTGTCAGTAATAGCAGGCAGTTCTTTTTCTCTTTGGTCTGGTTAACTCCATACAATAGATAATTGATGTAACTTGATTCTATCTAATTTGATGCCAATTTGAAGTCAAACAATTATGTTTTCTTAACATAATTTGTCTTGTCTAGACTTAATTACAAAAAAAAAAATTACTAACCAAAAATACAAAATAATTACTATGAAACCAAAAAGGAAATAAGAGAATTCTGGAATATAAATCTTACTACCTACCGTATGTCTTGCGGAAAACGTTCTATCTTCACAGCTCCTGGATCATGCGTAAATCTGTAAAATGGTGGAGCAGAGTTGGAGCTGAAGCCCTCGTTGATGCAGGCTGATCGAAGCGTGGCTGAATTGACAGAAGTGCTGTTTAGCAGACAGCTTGATACCAGCTGTCATTCATAGCTGCCTCGTCCGGGACCAATCTAATGTCAAGAACGACACCAGGTTGTGTTGGAAATCAACGCAAAGACATCAGTAGACTGCCAACAAGTATGTATGTTCTGTGGGGACGTGGCAGGAAAACCCTCTCCAGACCAGAAGGGGGGGGGGTTACTTTTCAGGCATAAAATCTCCCCAACATGTCAATACCTCAGCAAAAAATGCTCCCAATGCAATGCATTGCCATTTTGCACTGGTGACATCATTTGGAGCCAGAGCCTGCACACACCCATTTGCAAGCATAGCTCAGCTGTCAATCATGACATTCGTCCTGCTTTATAGCATCAAATAATTAATTAAAACCAACCTGATCTGAAAAATGAACACTTGAACATATATTAGTATTATAAGAACTGCATAAAATGGGAGAAACAATCTGGGAAAACAATTATTTCAGGAGTACTTTAACTTTATGTGGTTGTTTGGCCCAAGTTGGGCTTTGGACCTTAACTGCAAAACAGTAAAATCTTTATACAAATATTTGTGTTTTTGAATTACTGAACACATGTTTCATTTTTAAAGTCCTGCTCCAGTTATTGATTAAACCCTTGAAGACCATTTTCTGTTTTGCACATTACACATTTTGCTTTTTTTTTTTCATGACATGATTCCTTTTGTGGTCTTGAAATTCTTGGATTTAATCTACTACTTTGCAACACCTAGATTATGTGGATCTATGACTGTGCTACTTTAGTCTCACAGAGCTTGAGCCAGAGCTTACCTGCTTAAAATCTTACGACTTTTAAACTAGTCTACAAAGTGCAGCACAGTGCTATGCTCTGACATTGGACTAATACAGCCATACCAGATACGGAATCCCAGGCTGGCTGCCTACAAGTCGATGTATCAGATCGGTACATTTTGTTCCTACAGCGATGAGCTAAAACCCACAAACTGTTGTGTTAACGAGGTCCAAAACATGATCTTCATCTGAGGCAGTCTTTAAATGTATTTTGAAACTGAACCCTTCATGAGGCATTCCAAATAGAGATGGATATGTGACAGGACAAAGTTAAACAGTTTCTTGGCAGTGTAATAAATTGTACATCTGTATGTAAGTAATTATAGCATAAATCATAGTGGGCGATGATAATCAGATACATTTAAACATCATTAAAAACAAACAAAAAAAAAAAACAGAAAAAACCCTATGTAGGGATTGGGGAGTGACTTTGGGCACAGGCTTAATGCTTGTTCAGTGTATTCAGTCTGCGTGGGTGACTGCAACTAATTGCATTGAAAAGCAAAACTTACAGTAGAAGAAAGATGAGCTAAAGGTAAAAATAGCTAGGACAGTTAAGCTAGCTGACTGTCAACTCCTGGACAGCTCTGTCACTGCAGTCTGCTCTAATCCTTTCTTCAGTGTGGGCATCATGGGAGTTGGAACCACTGTACATGGGTGGGACAATCCCCCCCCCCCATTTTTTAAGATTAATAATATTGAACCTACCCACTTATTCTGTCTCTAACATTCCGTTCACACGGCGGAACTTTCAGAGTGCCGTCAGTCAAATCCATTCTGCTTGAGAAATGTCCTGATAAATTTAACTCCATAGCATGAT
>KV751352.1:3853304-3891119 GCA_001698575.1 Mola mola
TTAGGTCTTGTTTCTTTTAACAAAAACAAGAAAAATCTAAGCAATTTAATTTTTAACCAACTTAATTTTTAACCAATGTTTAATCCATCCCTCAAATCCAATTCAAAATCTAATGATACCAAAGCGGCTTGACATTTGTACAAAATACCGCTTGATATCAAGATGTTGATATATATACATATGAGTTGATGATCACAACTACAATTATTTTGTGTTTAGTGTGACATATTTTAAAATGATGTTGTTTCCAAAAGTCTTTAATTTGTCCTAAATTCCCCCTAGTATTACAAGAGAAGGCTGGTTGGCCATTTGGTTAGCGTGTTAATTTCAATAGATGGTGTATGTATCTCTGCAAACCAGCACATGATGTCTTTGACATAATATCGGCACTATTGTTTCCTCAAAATGACTTGATAATGTCACCTTACTTTTTGAATGTAATAAACTAAAATGATGGCCTTTCTTTTCAAATCGCACAGCAGTGAGCAGTTGCTGCCAGCACGCAGAAGGCAAATACAGTATGGGATATTATATGTATATACTGTACACTGCTATTCGTGCATCCTTGCTTGCTTTTCATAATTAGCCAGACAACATCACAGAGTTACTTCTACATATACCATTCAAAATACTGCTTGCAAATGATTGATGTGTTCTTTCCTTCAGCCAGCACCTGCCAAAGGAATAATAACAGAAAAGTGGCCATCACTGTGCTTTTCAGCTCACACTTTCAAATGGCAGAAATTACAGACCTGCTTTGGTTCCAGCTGTTGAGACTTGGCTTTAAAGTGTGCAGCCACTTAGACTCCCCACAAAAGCCATTCGCCACTGACTGATAAGTTGAACGTAGGAGGCTAGGCATGGAAATGCAAGTTAGGTAAGCTCTCTTTAAGCTCTTTCTTTGAGTTTTATGGTCTCTTTTGCTTTGGGGAAAAATTAATAAAATAATTGTGTCCATGACTTTTCCTCTCTTCTTCCTCTGATCACGTGAGTGAGTGGACGACTTGACCCTGTGGGAAGAATTGCCCATGTCTGTTCCTATGACCATGAACAACTGAATGAACACTAACCTATTATGTTGCCTTTTCACGGTTCTGACCCAAATAACTGTTGCACGGACACACACTTTGGTACATACAATCATTAACATTACATCCTATGCTCTTATTTTCTGTCATGAAGCCGTGTGATAGCAGACAGGAGATGAATTCAAAAGCACAACAAACCTGGCAAACACTGGATTATTACTGAAATTGTGGCATAGAAAAGAATGGATAATTGAATTTTAATACATTACAAAAGGATATGCACTCTCACAAAAACAACCAACCACACACACAATCACAAATAAGTGCAATGTGCAGTGGCTGTTGCTTTTCCTTTAGTCTTCCTTTCTCTCTGGTAACTCGCAACTCTAAAATTATGCCTCACTTGGAGAAAATTGAAATTTAAAAATGAAACATTTAGCAGGAGGGTTCCTGTGTCACCAATTAAACACAGAAAAAGAATAAAAACAATGCCTACTGAGGCTAGAAGTTATTTTCAGCTTAAATAAATAATTGGAGGTCCATGTATTAATGGAGAGCCATATTCATGAGAATAATTAAGGTTCAGCAAGGAAGGATGCGTGCGCTTACCAGTGTTTCATGTGCGTGTCTTGTGTGTCCTGTGTGTTTACCTATGAACCTTATTTATCTGCTTAAATCGGTTTGGATTTGCGTGGGTAAGCACACACACACACGCACAAAAAAAAATTACATAGAATATCCTGGTCACAACACTCTATATTCTCTCATTCATGCTGTCTCAGACGGACCGCATACATTTAAGATGCTGCTTTCTCAATGTCGGTATACTGTTGACTTTTATTATAACTATTTTCATATTATTTTTTCACACAATCCCATTTCCAAAAGAGTGTGGGTGCTCCGTATAACATTAATTAAAGTGGATGTTATGATTTCCTAATCATTTTTGACATTCCATTCAAATAAAAAAAACAGTACAAAGGCATTATATATAATGTTATATTTCATCAACTTAAATTATTTTTGTAAGTATATGGTTAATCTGAATTTATAATGATTGGAAAAATCCACATCAGAGGTTCACTGGTAACAGGGGATAGTATCCTTATTCAGTATGAAGCAGCATCCTCCGAAGGCTCAGTCCTTCACAAGCAAGGATGGAGGGAAAATTACCTCTTAGTAGAAAACTGCAAGGGCAATAGTCCAGTTAAAAAAAAATTCTCAATGCACATTTAATCTACAGCCCATTGTATAATCAAAAGGTTCAGAGAACCTGGTCCAATATCTTTACATACAGAACAACAGCTAAAACCAACATTTAATGCTTGTGACCTTTGATCCTTCAGCTGGCACTTCATTAGAAAGGTATGAGTAAGTGACTTCAACGTTTCTCAGGCCAAGGACCCACAGACTGAGGGAGAGATGGAGCAGCGACCCCCTACTATCTATTGTATAAAATTGTGTTTTATATCAAACTGGGTCTATTGCCATGTATAAACATTTGCTGTTTTTGTGCATTCAATACTAAGCTGTTCAAATAATACACAGGTTCATATATTCATGTTTTTATTTTTAAAATGTGTGAAGGTACAGTGAGTAGAGTGGCCGTGCCACTGCCATTTATAAATATATGTTGTCACTCAATGCCAATATCAACATTGTCTGTCAACTGCATGATAATCATGCATACAAGCTACTCAAATTGACGTTTTTATTTTAAACAAAAATGTGGAAACGAAAATGAGTGATGGCCTACTAGTGCCACTGCCTCCACTTATACAGTCACTAAAATATCTTGCATTCATGTTTATGTGCATTTAAAGACATTTAAATTTGTGGGAAAAAAACCTGCAGTACATCCATGGACACCCTGTTGAAGACCTCCGTTATAAAGGATACTACTAAAACATGGACTCAAATGTTTTTAGTAAACACAGTTTGTCCCTATATCTCCAAAAGCAAGTTACAACTCTACCATGTAAAGTACAAGCCATATATGCAAAAACATCCAGACACGCCTCCAAATTCTCTACACCTGAGCTCATACGTATGTGATGAACTGTTGCGCATCATAAAAGTGTCCTTTGTTCTGATAAGTCAACATTTCAAATGAAAATCATTCTATTGATCTTATTTTTGCTGGACTATTGTACTATATGTCAGCAACATAACAGTTGTAAAGAATTGTGGTGTACAGAATATTACTTTGTCCCAGTTCAAAATCAGCAGCAGAAAAATATAAGGGGAAACGTAATTCAAGTACAGTTTTGGGGTATGTGTACTTACCATTTAATGTTACTTTACTGCAGGCAGTGACTCCATCACAGGTTTGTAAATAAATATTATACTTCCATTACATTTGGCGTCACTAGTGGAAGAGAGGGGGGGTAGGAAGGCGATCACCGCCCTTGATGCCATGAGGGTCCAAAAAAACAAAAAAAAACAAAAGTGCCCTCTTGGATGTGCTTCTGGTAGATGAAACACAATGAAATGCAATTTATGATACTCTGAGGTACTAATTAGTTCTAATTATTTCACCAGAAATGTATGACTTTTGTGAGTTGGTGCCCTTTAAATTGTTATTGCCCCTGTCCCTCAATCATCTTTTGCTACTGATGATGCCCTCAGTCACTGATTAAAATTTATCACACAAATCATATTCTTGATTATAAGAATTAATTATTATTTTACTTCAATAAAACACCACTAGTAACACTAATGCTCGGACAATAATCCCATAATACATCTAATATGATATAATAGGGTCCTTGAGCATTATCATTACATTTTTGTAGATTTTAAGAAACATTTTCTAATGATACATTAATTATTTACGTTTACATGTTTTTAGAATCAGAAAGCACTGACAAAATTTTGACATATGTTTCTAAAAGTTATGGATGTGTGATATTTGTACAATGTTGTACATATCATGTTGATTCAGATTATATGTAATGTATATGAGCTGACTTTTTGGTCAGGAAGAAGAGAGGAAAGACAAGATGCATTTTCTTTTCCTGTCCTAACCAAGTGACTTTTGGCCTTAAACCAGATCTTATTGGTCTTTCTTTCAAGGTCTGTTTCAGATAAATGTGAAGGTTTAATATATTCATATGAGACAAATGCTGATATGATGTACGATATGAAGTGTGCATGTTTGACATGTCTCTGGTTTGCAGAAATTGCAACAATGATTCAGATCCTGGATCTGATTCCTGCATGTCAATTTATTCAGTTGTTAGTGCATGAGACAAGGAAAATATCCTTTAGCTGACTCTTCCTGTCACCCACCTCTCTGACCATCCTCGCTTATCACAGTCAGGGGATTTACACTTTGCTGGTCTGAGGGGATTGTGGCAATATGTCCTGCCATAATGCATTTGTGATCACTATAATTTGTCAGAAATCATGCACTGTCAGAAAAAGTTCAAGAAAAGTTCATGCTGCATAGGGATTAGAAAGTTACGGTGTTAAAATGTCCTCTTGTGCTCTGAAATTAAGCTCGTTTGAAAAGTTAAAAGCTTTTTTTAAATGCCAAACACAACTGTCTAGATAGAAACAGGATTGAGGAAATGGTAAAAAAAACATATTTCTATTTGCTCCTCATGCTTTGAATAACCTTTTCTAAGTGCCTTTTCTATAGGAGTTTTATCATGTCGATGAATTTGTTACTTTTCATCTTTTGATATTTTTCCTCCAGATGTCCTTTAATGCAAATGCTCTTTTAGACATTTCTGTTCATTATAATGATGATAATAACAGCAATTTTTGGACTCGCTTCTGCGCCATTATTATATGCTCTAAAATAGGATGCTAAAGTCCTGCTCTTTCTCCATATATTCTTCTTTTCTTACATTTTTTTAAATACAATGCATAGAAGACCTGTTGTCACAGAAAGTCACTGCATGCACCTGTTGCATTAGTTTTCCATCAGCCATTTCCACCAACTCCTGAAAGAGAATAATTTGAGGTTTTGAAGGAGCTCCATTTTGGGGTAAGGCGATAATGCCAAGAGCACTCAGTTAAAAACAATATTTCCTTGCTGTTTCATCTAGAAAAAGAGAACAAGAGCAGGAAAAATACACATCGTCCATTTTGGGCTGTAAAAAGCACAGAGGAATGAATAAATAATTTTGAATTAGCACTGTGTCTTATAAGACTTTTTGTTGACAAACAGAATAAAAAAAACACTCAGGTAAAATCTTAGGAGAGGGTCCTGTATAGTGTGAGGTTTATGAGAAAATAGCAGGGGTCAGTACAGAGTTTCTATTCTTTTTTTGCGTGTATATTATATATATATATATACATACATGTGGACACAGTTCTGAGGCAAAGGCTCAACAGATAAATGCAGGCACTACTCAAATACTAGCACACAAACTTTGAGCTGAGAAAAACGCACACACATCCACCCTGTCTTGAAGCTCAGGTTAAATCAGGCATAGTTGAAAAGTAAAATGCCATTAGATTTTAAAGTGGATCATTTAAAATTCTTCCCTTTATTAATCTCATGATTTTTCTTTCCAAGCCAGCCTTTTATACCCACTGTATGTGCTTTTATGGGAAATTACAATGTTTAAACCAGACTCTGGTCAAGGATAATTACACAAAAACCATTAGCAGTCTTCCAAGACCAATGCACTATGAACATTTATCTTTGTCGTTTTATAATTCTATTCTCAATCCATAATAACATGCCTAATAAGAAAGAGGATAATTATAATTTAATTATCTGTCATTATGTTGAACAAAAAGCATGTCACTTTGGGTTCACTTATGCTACATAGTGCTATAAACAAACAAATTAAATGAAATGCCCATAGGATAAACAAACAAGACAGTTTCACTGTTGGTACAGTGGCCAAAGTCCTGTTGTTTATTCTGTGCCAGTTTAGCTTTGGTGATTATAATCATGTTTCTAGGTTTTTTTGAGCATTTGCAAACCCACCTACTCATTAGTAGATTGCGAAAGTGACTGAAATCAGCAGGTACAGGGCATATATGAAGCCGCTATGCAAGTTACTTCAAAATACAGTCTCTTAAAGCTTACATAAAAATATAACTTTCATTCAAGTAAATGCTGCTCCAGGATGCTTAGAAATATAAATAAGGTATATTAGTTTCAATGACTGTTGGGTCAGGGCCTTTCTGTGGGGAGTTTGCATGTTCTCCCTTTGTCTGCGTGGGTTCTCTCCGGGTACTCTGGCTTCCTCCCACATTCCAAAAACATGCAAAACTGGGGGTTAGGTTAATTGGTCACTCTAAATTGCCCGTAGGTGTGAATGTGAGTGTGGATGGTTGTTTGTCTCTATATGTCAGCCCTGCGATGAACTGGCGACTTGTCCAGGGTGACCCCGCCTTCGCCCGAAGATGCTGAGATAGGCTCCAGCCCCCCCACGACCCCTAACAGGATAAGCGGTAGAAAATGGATGTTTGTAGTGACAAAACACTAGCAGCATCACAACATATGTGTGTTGTCCCTCTAAAATGAAGTCTCTAAGATCATATACTTTTAAATAGAATCATCAAAACGCTGTGAAAAATCTGTTATTTTTGGTGTAATGCCACTTTCTACCTAAGGAAATGTGGAGGTGCTGTTCAAAATAACTCTGAGCTATACTTGTCAACACTACTGGCTCCCTCTTCTTCTTCTGTAGTTCCTGCCCGGCTGACTTACAACAAACATAGCGGCTGTGACGCTGAAACATGCTTCAGGTAGTTGGACGTTTGCGAAAAAGTGATAAGTTGCAGCCAGTTTTGAACTTAATTGAATGAATAAAGCTTGACGTCTCCCATTACTTTGAGGTACAGGCTAGCTGCCGGTAGCTAAATGTCAGTTTTCGAGCTCGTCACAACAAACTTAACTGCTCTTGCTAACACAGGCAGCTGAACTCAGGGGATCCACAAAAGCTTCCCAGCATTGAAAATCAAGAAGTGAGTAACAGTGTAGTGTGTTAAATGTGTGGTGATGTAAGTTATGTAACTAACGGTAACGTTAGTTTCTTGGCGAGCTAACACAAGGTTCAGACCCGAGCGTTAGTAATTGCAGTTGGCATACAATCAGCAGGACTTGTATCCCTGCTGTGGTGGGACAATTTGCATTTGTATTTTTAAATCCTGTATAGGGAAACTATACTACACAGTCTATGAAAACAGCTTTGCTATATATTTTGTGGTCCTAGAATAGCTTTGAGACGTCTATCCATCCATCCATTTTCTACCGCTTATTCTGTTAGGGGTCGTGGGGGGGCTGGAGCCTGTCTCAGCATCTTGGGGCTAAGGCGGGGTCACCCTGGACAAGTTGCCAGTTCATCGCAGGGCTGACATATAGAGACAAACAACCATCCACACTCACATCCACACCTACGGGCAATTTAGAGTGACCAATTAACCTAACCCCCAGTTTTGCATGTTTTTGGAATGTGGGAGGAAGCCGGAGTACCCGGAGAGAACCCACACAGACACAGGGAGAACATGCAAACTCCGCACAGAAACGCCCTGACTCGAAATCTAACCCAGGACCTTCTTGCTGTGAGGCGACAGCGCTAACCACTGCACCACTGTGCCCCCCCAAAAGTAATCTCAGCCTCGTCTTACAACTTGGAGCTGTGGAGGATCGAAAGACATTTTCTAGACTGGAGAGTTTTAATGGTAGCTGCTATTTTACATGCAGGGCAATTTATTTTATACCTTGATCCATACCATTGAACAAAAGTCTGGATTTTGGTTTTGACTGTTAAATACCTGTAAATAAAAATACAAAAAAACATTAATATAAAAGATGATGTGTAAAATTGAATACCCATTCTGGCTTGCATAAATACATACAATTTACATAAAATAAGGGGTTTCAAAAGTTCTCAAACATTTTAAGTGACTCGAAGAAAAACAAACCTCTCATTTGTGCAACTCTAAATAGAAAATATTTCATGTTTATGAATAAATAGTGAATGTGTTATCAAAAGTTAAATGTATGCCTTGATTTGCACAGTTTCCACTCAGTAATTAAAACTTTCAGTTTTAATTCAAAACCAAGCAGTCATCTATATTTTCTCTCCCCTCTCTTTTGCTCTTGAAAACACAGATCGCAGTACTGTACTTGTGATGTAGACGTTTCATTGCCCGTCTAATAACCTTCTACGGAGCATTTGTGAGATTGTTCTCTGATCGCGGCGATGGATGACGACACCCCAACGCTGAAGCCCAGACGGATCCAGAATCAAAACGTGGTTCATCGTCTTGAGAAGCGCAGAATCTGTTCGGGCCGACCCGGAGCTCACTGGTACAGAGTACGCTGCTTCCACCAGAACCTTTTCCCCAACTTTACTGTGGTCAATGTGGAGAAGCCCCCCTGCTTCCTTAGGAAGTTCTCACCCGATGGGCGCTGCTTCATTGCTTTCTCTTCTGACCAGACTTCTCTGGAGGTAATGCACAGACCTAACGTACTTTATTGGTGTTTAAGAGTAAAATACCTTAAATACTACATATTGTATGATTTTTTTTTTTTCTTCTAACTTTTACAATCAACTGACCCACACAGGAAAACACTTGGTCTATCTAACTACTTGGTTTACTTAAGACACAGAGAGGAGTCTTCCAATCCTATGGTTCCTCCTACAGATATATGAATACCAAGGCTGCCAGGCGGCCCAAGACCTGCTGAGAGGTCAAGAGGGGGAGACGCTTCTAACAGCCAATGACCAGCGTTCTCTCAACATCCGAGGCCGCCTCTTTGAACGCTTCTTCTGCTTGCTCCATGTCACCAATGTGGCATCAAATGGAGAACATCTCAACCGGGAGTGCAGCCTCTTTACAGACGACTGCCGCTATGTCATTGTTGGGTCAGCTGTCTATGTTCCAGAGGAGCCACCACCATATTTTTTTGAGGTAACAATGCCATCAAAGTTCCTAACACATTAATCTCAAAATTAAAAAATACAAATGATTTTCTTTCAAATTTTGACTCAAACTGCGCCCTTTCATTCATATTTCATATCCCACCAGGTGTATCGGAACAACGAATCTGTTACTCCAAACCCCCGGTCTCCTCTAGAGGACTACTCTCTCCACATTATTGACCTCCACACTGGCAGACTGTGTGACACCAGGTCCTTCAAGTGCGACAAGATCATCCTGTCCCACAACCAGGGCCTCTACCTATACAGGAACATCTTGGCTGTGCTGTCAGTCCAGCAGCAGACTATACATGTGTTTCAGGTGTGGGGATTCACCCATTTTAAAATCTAAACTTGAATTTGTTCGCTTTTAGTGGATTGATTTAAGACTTGCACTTTCTGATGATGACACACCTGTAGTTATTGTGATAAAAGCTGTTATAAGCAATGGGAAGCAAAGTAATTATAATTTCGTGGTTTAAAAAAATGTGTTTGATCTGTGAGGATTTCATCCTTCTCTTAGCCAGGCTTGCAAACCGTGGCTTAACTGCAAACTTAAATCATGATAGTGTGAAATACGGTTATATGGCCCCTTCAGTTTTTTACGTAGTATTTATTTAGATATTGAGGCAGTGCTGCAGGCACTCTTTGATTGTCAAGCACAGTAGTTTTTATGTTAATAAAGTACTGTTAAGACTGTTACTTGTGACATGCAACTACTCTGGTAGAGCTGTAACTTGGACATTTAGCAGGACTGCAAAATAATAACAAAAAAATAAGACTTGAAAATCTCTCTTTTGGTGACTACAGACAGAAAAAGCCACATTAGTGCTGTCACAGTGAAATATTTTCTAATCTTTTTTTTTTATATTATTATTTTTTGTATAAGTTTTGTGATATTCCACATCCTGACTTAAAGCTACTAACTTTATGTTTTTAGCCCTGTACAATAATTTACATAACTTTAACCTTCTGCTGCTGAGAGAACATATTAAATTCTATTTATTATTGTTTGTTTTTGGTTGTACTTGTTTTTTTTCTCTTTGTTTCAGTATTTTTTGAATAATGTTTGGATGTATGTTTGTATATGGACTTCGCTATGTAAATAAAGTTTGGTTGAGTTAAACTCAACTATCATATTTGATTTTAACTTCCTTCTTTTTCCTCTCCTGACCTCAGGTCACTCTAGAAGGAACATTTCTAGATGTAAGGACTATTGGACGATTCTGTTATGAAGACGACCTCCTTACTCTGTCAGCAGTCTACACTGAGGCTCAGGCTGAGAGTCAGCCAGGCTTCCCTCGTCTGTACACCGACAAAACTATCAACTCCCTCAAGCACAGATTGCTTGTCTACCTGTGGAGGAGAGCTGAGCAGGATGGCAGTGCCACCGCCAAAAGGAGGTATACAACTTTTTTATAATTAATTTTTCTCTTTGGTTTTTACTATCATTCTTATACTTTCATCTATGTCCTTTTTTTTACCCGTTCACATGGTGTTCACATACTTTCAACTTAACTTCGTTAGTGTTTCTTCATTATACTATAGTCACAGCTATGACTCTGTGCAGAGGTTTCAGTCAGTAATCTTGTATCTAACAATCCCTTTGTTAAAGGAGCTGCTGTGTCCTGCTACTATATATCTGAAGTAAGGCTAGTTGATATGACAATATATATCAAGGGAAAATATATATATAATGGGAGAAAAATGTCTATGAATATTGTATGTATTTTCCTCTATTGTTTATATCACCACTCTTGCAATGTGGCAGCTGTTACCTGACTTATGGCAGCTTTTATGTCATTTAACATTCATATTTTAAATTCACTACATATGGTTTTGCCAAGCGAAAAACGGAAAATCCCCCAGCACAGTCCAAAACAGAACAAGATATAACCCCTTCACTTTCACCGGCAGTGTAAAACAAAAAACAGTAGATTGCACATTGGTCTTGAGAAGCTGTAGCTTTTATTTATTGCTTTTATTATTATTATAATTACTGCTAAACCATGAATTAACTAACTTTTTTACTCTGTAGCTTGCACTCAACGCTGTTTCCCAACTCACGTATTGTCCAACACTATTTAACACCCAAATGCAATGTTTTTCAGCTGCAAACAGTGGTTCAGGGGTTTAGTTATTCTTTACTTCCCAGGATTATCCAAAAAAGTTTCCATGACATATGTGGTTTTTTGTGTGGAACTGTTTTCATAGAATCTACAGAAAACAAACTTTATCGTGATATATACTGTTATCGACAGACAAATCTTAAAACTTTCATTTACAGTGAGGGAAATAATTATTTGATCCTCTGCTAAATTTGTTAGTTTGCCTACTTACAAAGAAATTAGCGGACTCAAATTTTTATGGTTGTTTACTGATTCTGGCAATAGACAGAATATCAGTCGAAAATGCATAAAAAACACACAATATAAAAGTAATAAAATGCTGTGCATTTTATTGAGTGAAATAAGTATTCGATCCCCAAGCAAAACATAAGTTAGTACTCGGTAGAGAAACCCTTGTTGGCAAGCACAGCGATGAGATGTTTCTTGTAGTTGGTCACCAGGTTTGCACACAACTCAGGAGGGATTTTGGCCCATTCCTCTTTACAGAAAGTCTCTAAATCCTTCACATTTCTTGGCTGCCACTTGGAAACTCGAAGCTTCAGCTCCCTCCACAGGTTTTCTATTGGGTTGAGGTCTGGAGACTGACTAGGCCACTCCATGACCTTAATACAGGTATGCTTCTTGTTGAGCCACTTCTTTGTTGCCCTGGTGGTATGTTTTGGGTTATTGTCATGCTGGAAGACCCACCCACGACCCATCTTCAGCTTGCTTAGGAAAGGAGGTTTTCATTCAAGATTTTAACGTACATGGCTCCGTTCATTGGCCCCTCAATGCGGTGAAGTCGCCCTGTACCGTTTGCACAAAAACAGCCCCAAAACATAATGTTTTCCACCTCCATGCTCGACTGTGGGACTGGTGTTCTTTGGATCATACTCGCATTTTTTCATCCTCCAAACACGGCGGATTGAGTTAATGCCAAATGGCTCAACTTTGGTTTCATCTGGCCACAGTACTTTCTCCCAAGCCTTCTCTGAGTCATTTAGATGTTCACTGGCAAACAAGGCGGGCCTGTGCATGTGCCTTCTTGAGCAGGGGGAACTTGTGAGCACTGCAAGATTTCAGTCCATTACGGCGCAGTGTGTTACCAACTGTTTTCTTGGTGACTGAGATCTCAGTTACCTTCAGACCATTAACAAGCTCCTGCCGTGTAGTTTTAGGCTGCTCCTTCCCCTTTCTCATCATCATCTTCACCCCACGAGATCTTTCATGGAGCTCCAGACCGAGGACAGTTGATGGTCATTTTGTGTGTCTTTGTGTGTCTTATTCAATAAATATCCAAAAAACTCCTGATCAAGAGGATGCGTTAGTTTATAGGAAAAACATAATGTTTTTTACGTTCATTCATTCATTCATTTTCTACCGCTTATCCCGTTAGGGGTCGCTGGAGCCTATCTCAGCATCTTGGGGCGAAGACGGGGTACACCCTGGATGAGTCGCCAGTTCATCGCAGGGCTGACATATAGAGACAAACAACCATCCACACTCACATTCACACCTACGGGCAATTTAGAGTGACCAATTAACCTACCCTGCAGATTTGCATGTTTTTGGAATGTGGGAGGAAGCCAGAGTACCCGGAGAGAACCCACGCAGACACAGGGAGAACATGCAAACTCCATACAGAAACGTCCTGACCCAGAATCGAACCCAGGACCTTCTTGCTGTGAGGCGACAGTGCTAACCACTGCACCGCCCGTTTTTTACATGATTTGTTTTAATAAAATAATTTATTTTGTTTGCCTTGTATCTAATAGAATAATGATTTGGTAAGTGGGTATGCCTTTTTTTTAAGTGATTTCCTTAAAGGAGGCCTAATGTCAACAAAAGTTGCGATGTTTGCAAAACATTAATGAAACGGAATGTGATAATTTTCTAATTCTTTTTGAAATTCAGTTCACATATTTGTATCTCATCAACGTAATTTATTTTTGTATGTTTAATGCACTTATTCTGACTTTTTTGCAAGCAATAAGTTTCAAACAACCAGACAGCAACAGAAGACTCGGAAAGTTCTGGAAACACATGATTGAAACGTTTGACAGGCGAAGAGGTTAATTGGTAACAGGTGACTGAGTATGAAGGGGGCGTCCTTGAAAGGACCTTCACAAGTGAGAATGAGGAGATGTTCACCGCTTTCTTAAGAAATTAGTGGACAAATAAATCAACAGTTTAAGAGCGGAGGAGCGCCATGGCAGAACAGTGGCCATGCGCCAACAAGGAGCATGGACAAACTGGAGCCAGGCATCGGTTTGGAAGATCAACTGGAAGGATCTCTGGAAGTGGAGACCAGCAAAACTCCGATTTCTGATCCAGTCGGTGTACGATGTCCTGCCAAGCCCATTCAAACTGCACATTTGGGGTCTTGCAGAATTCCAATATGCCCACTGTGTCAGGCAAGAGTTTCCCTGGAGCACATTTTGAGCTGAGCTGCTATTGCCTTCGTCCGAGCAGGGGAGAAGCCTGCTGAAGACCTCGACAGGCGTGCGAGCCTCAGCTCATGACTGGCACTTGCAGGTGGATCTGAGAAAACAGCTGAAGTTTCTGGAGTACATCGCCACAGCAACACTCAGGCCCGACTTGGTGTTAACATATGTTTCTTCCAACCAAGTGGTGCTCTTGGAACTTTGGAAAGAAGGCCAAATATCAGGAGCTCGTTGAGGTCTGCTTGGGAAATTGGTGGAAAGTCTGCTGTGAACCCATTGAGGTGGGCTGCAGGGGATTCCCAGGACAGTCTCTACAAGATGCACTCAGGCTCCTTGGCACTAGAGGGTTGCAGGAGAGGAAAGACACCAAGAACATCAGCAAAGCTGCAGAGACAGCTTGCAGGTGGTTGTGGATCAAGAGGGGGTGATCCATGGTGTAGCATGCTGCTTGGACATAAGCTGGGTCTGATCATCCCCAGCTGGGTCGTCCAGATGAAGGTGTCTGAAGATCAAAGACCCGAAACACCTTATGACCCTGGGTTTTTCACTGATGACATGTCCAAGCTCCCCATCTGCACAGATGTTGTTTCCTTCAAACTCAAAGCTTGGGACTTGACCCTCTACAGCCCATAATGTCATCAAAAGATTCAAAGATTCTGGAGGAATATCTGCATGTAAGAGACAAGGATGAAAACCAGTACTGAAAGCTTGTGACCTTTCTTCTCTCAGGTATTAATAGCCAACATGATTTTATGAATTACGTTTCTGCCTGGGCTCTAAAGTAAACACTTTGGAAAACATCGTCAGAAAACATAGTTTGTTGGCTGCATCTACAAATGCAAGTTAAGACTTCACCATGCACAGTGCCATATATCAACAACATCCAAACTTCACCGGACCTGAGCTCATCTGAGATGGACCTGTGTTCATATCAGTGGAAAGTGCCCTTTGCTCTAACTACACATTTCAAATAGTTTTCGAAATAACTGCTATTGTGTCCTAGGCTAAAGAGGACAAGGACCACACAAATTTTTACCAACACCAAGTTCAAAAGCTAGCTGGTATGGGGGTGGATTAGTGCCCGTAACCCACATCTTTTGCACACATCTGCTACCATACAGACGATGTCTTTTCAGGGACGCTCCTGCTTATTCCAACAGGACAATAAAGCCACATTCTGCTGCCTTACAGCAGGTACTAGACAGGTTTGCCTGCAGTCCCAACTGCCGACCTGTCCCCCACTGAAAATGTGTGGTGCACTACGAAGCACTGGAAGAGAGACCTTGGACTGTTGAGCAACATGTCATATATCAAGCAAGAATGGGTCAGAATTCCACTTTCAAAACTTCAACAATGTTCCTTCTTCCCAAACACCAATTGAGTGTTGGTAAAAGAAAAGGTGATGTAACATGATGCTCCTGTCCCATTTAATTTTTTGTGTTGTAGCCATGAAGTTAAGGATCCAGGTATTCTTATGAAAAAAATGTTTACCAGGTAGAACCTGTTGTCTTTGTATTGTTTTCAGTTAAAATTAAAATAATCAGCAAATCATTGCATTGTGTTGTTAATGATGTTTTACCTAATTGCCGAACTTTTTAGGAATTGGGGTTGTATAACGTGCATTGTAAATACTTCTCCCATAGAAGAGACGAGTGACCTAGTCTTACCAATTAAAATAGGTTGGTTCCATAACTCTTAAGTGTGGTTAGGTGAAATTGGAATTAAGAAGCCTAAGGAAATACTGATTTCTCTGATGTGTTTGAAAAATAGATGGTGAATTATCTAAAATTGTCATACTGCTTACTCCTAATTCTGCATGTGAGTATATAATACTTTGCTTGCAGAAATCATTATTATTTACAGGATATTCAGTCATCCTTTCATCAGAATACATTTGCTGTATTATACCGGGTTTCTTTTCTTCTGGGTTGCCATAGAGGAACTGTATTTTAGAGTTTGCCGCCATGTTTAGTCCGTGCTGTTCTGCGAAGACTTGACACCCCTGTACACCCTCATATCATGTGTAGCTTGTCCACTTCAGTTCAGCCATCTGATGATTGATCTTTATTTAACAATCTCTTTAATTCACAGAGCTCTTTTGTTTACTTTGTTTTTTATTTGTCGTCAGATTCTTCCAGTTCTTTGATCAGCTGAGGAGGCTGAGAATGTGGAAGATGCAGTTGTTGGATGAGCATCACCTCTTCATTAAATACACCAGCGAGGACGTAGTCACACTCAGAGTCACCGATCCTTCCCAGGTAGAAACACACACACACACATCTGAATTCCTCGGTGTGTTCTCTTAGGTGATCCCCCCTGCCCTTCGTGTATTCTGTTGTTTGAGCTGCATGACAGAGATTCTTATCTCAGGTCTCCAAGGACACATTTCTCCTTTACATTCTGTTCAGTTCTTTGACTCATTCATGATGCCAACAAATAGATCTAATTAATGTGTGTTTTATTCACATGAAAGTGTCAACCCGTTGACCTCCTTGTGCTCACATATTGATATCTTGCAGATGAAGACTATAAAAAGTAAATATATTCATAGCTTGTAGTGCTTAGTTTCATAATGATAAATGAGTCACTGTTGCTGACTGACCTTGATTTTTACTCTTGAAGGATTGGGTGGGTTGTGTTGTTGTTTGGAAAAAAAAAAATACATACAACAGAATGTTTTGATTATGTTTCTTTTCTCCAAACCATCACTCGCTCCCTCCTTTCTCTCACAGCCATCTTTCTTTGTTGTCTACAACATGGTGTCGACGGAGGTGCTGGCCGTCTTTGAGAACACCTCGGACCAGCTGCTGGAGCTCTTTGAGAATTTCTGTGACCTGTTCAGAAATGCTACACTGCACAGCCAGGCCGTCCAGTTCCCCTGCTCTGCTTCATCCAACAACTACGCACGGCAGGTCCAGAGAAGGTAGACGAGATGAAATGCCCTTTCACTTAACTGAAATACCAGATATGTTTACAGGCGAATCCTGCTGGCAAGCTGTGGTCCAGGAGTCTGTTTTTAATGAAAGAAAGAACTGCTCTGGATGTTGGGCAGCCAAATGTCAGGGAGGATTTGACGACTGTGGAAAGGAGGGGAACCAGATCAACAGCAATCGCCTGGAGGAGAGAAAAGAGTTTTAGAACTTAATCTGGATATAAAAGAGAGACATTAAGGCGCAGCCGGTGTGGCTGGAGGAGCAGTGATTGAATTTACTGGTTCTTATTTGCCAGCGTAGGTTACAAAATCCTCTGTGGAAGGCAACGAGGAAGGACCAGACAGAGAGGGGGGAATCAGGAAAGAGGAGAAGATAAAGAATAGTTTAACAAAGGAAAAGAGCTTGTAATAGGATTTTAGAACGTTGAAAATTGATGTCTTGAAGGAGAGCAGAAATTAAAAACTGGCCAACACATTCAGCAAATCACATTTGTACCGTTTAAGAACTGGCTAGTATTAACCCAGTATTAGCCCAGTTGTCCAACAAATCCAGTATAGAGACAGGCACATCAAAATTAATATTAAGAGAATTTTTAAGTCTTGAAATGTCTTAAAAATGTAAATACACAGTGTTTCTTTAGCAAAACGTATCACAAGCTTGGTTGTATCTACGTGCCTGAGTGGAATAAGTACAGGGTGTAAACTAAGAAATAAGTTATTTGCTAACAAAACCCAAAAAAGAAAGTCAGTTGTCATGTGCCTGACGAAAGACGTTACTTAAAAAAAAAAAATCATCTTGCATTAAACACTGGAACTATTTTGAATAAAGCAAAAACCTCTGCTATTTTCAGTTTTATTTGTTTTTGTTTGTTGTCATTTCTGTCTGTTTCTTCAGAATGCACATAAAATCCAGTATGATGAAATAAGGCTGAAGTGGTGAAGGAAGAAGGGAATGATGAAGGAATGTGAAGCTACAGAGTCGCTGATGTGTGAATGAGCAACTCCAGGGTTACAGGAAGTCATGGAGTTTGGGGTCTAGACGACAGTATCCCTGTTACTCCTGTCATTTCACTGATGTTCATGTTTGCATGTCTTTCAGATTCAAAGACACCATAGTGAACGCCAAGTACGGTGGGCACACGGAAGCGGTGCGTCGGCTACTCGGTCAGCTGCCCATTAGCGCCCAGTCGTACAGCAGCAGTCCTTACCTTGACCTCTCTCTCTTCAGCTATGACGACAAGTGGGTGTCCGTGATGGAGAGACCCAAGACGTGCGGAGACCATCCCATCAGGTAGAGAGCATTACATTTGACACATACACAGTATGTGTACATGTGTGTTTTATTTTTTCTTGCCTCTGTAGGTAGGAATGCCTGTTACCTTATTATTGTTTTGTTATGCTTATTATTATTGGTTACTAGCAACATGGATCTCTACAATTGGAGCATCAGACTGGACTAAATGGAATTTAAAGGAATTTAACAACACCAATTTCTCTATCGCCAGGTTTTATGCGCGGGACTCGGGCCTGCTGAAGTTTAAGATCCAGGCAGGTCTTCTGGGACGTCCAGTGAACCACGCTGTGAGACGCCTGGTCGCCTTCACCTTCCACCCGTTTGAACCCTTCGCCATCTCTGTCCAGCGGACCAATGCAGAATATGTCGTCAACTTCCACATGAGACATGTCTGCGCATGAGGACATCCTGCATGTGTGCAGCAAAAACTCACTCAATCAGCACCGTCAGCTTCTATTAGCTGGTGAAAATACAACAAACATGTCCTCAATCAGGAGGCACAAAAGAGTTTGTCCTGGTATTCCCACCTCTGCTCCTTCAGCGATGTCAACAGTCCACTCCTTACATTCTCCTGCTGATGAAAAACGCTGTTCTCTTTTTCCCCCCCTCCATCAAACGGTAGTCACCACTTCCACCCCCTCCTCCCCCTCCGATGAAGACAGCCACTCTGCCTTTTCCTTTCCTCAGCGCCACTTTGCCTCCTCTTTACCCCATCCTCCGAAGAACAAAGAGAAAGCTGTCGGGAAGAGAGGCTGGAATAAGTGTAAATGGGGATGTAAGGTGAGTTATTGATGTGTGACAGAGGTGGGAGCAGCAACTAGCCCGAACCTTTTGAAGGAGCCAGAGGTGTTTTCTTTTTCTTACTGTCCACTCAGAGCTGCACATTCAATTGTCCATAGCCTACTGTCCAACAAACGTACTTTTTTCTCACTTGAAGGGGGAAAAAAGTCATTTTTAATCTTACATTTGTTTTTACTTTTTATTTTTTTTTACATATTACTGTTTGTATATATTTTATCCCAATAAAATTGTCTAAATTTTGTTGTTTATTTCTTAATGAGTTTTACAGGAAGGAGAGGAGAGACAAGGAGCTTTTTTGCATTGTAGTTTATAAAGTTGCAGGGGTTTGATATTGTTGCAAGCTTTCTCTTCTGTATACGTGAATACTTAATATGGAGAGAGAAGCTTGGTTTGGCAATATACCTGAAATAAAATTGTTTCTTGTTAGAACCTCTTAAGTATTTCACTTCATATTTTCTCCTTTATGTAGGAGGACATATGTCCTCTTTTCTATCATTGTGTGTTTGCATGTGATAGTTTTAAGTATATGGCAATGCATTTAGACAAATGTTTTAAACTTTTTTTTTTTTTTGTCTTTGTGCAATAGATTCAGTACTTTCCTCATCACACCTGCTGATGAGATATCTAAATCTATTTAACTAGCTGTACAGAGAGAGAACATAAGTTAAAAACCTGCTCACTGCAAATTGTGATGTTACGGAGCTGTGAAATAAACCTACAATTATGCTGGCAGATTTTTTTTTTTTACTGATTATGGAGCGCAAGCAAGATGCAGTCCAGGTGTCATTTTATTTAATTTCACCCGTGATCCCAGCAGTCTGTTTTCCTGCAGTGTATACGATCAGAATATTGCCATTTGTTTCAGGTCCATCTGTTTTGCAGACCCTGTTTAAATATCAAATGTTACTTCAAAGACGGACACGTGCAGATACAAATATGCAAATGGTCCAACAACCCCAAACTCCTTATATAAATGCAAGTTGCTAATACATGAACAAACACACATGACATACGTATGATAAAGGTTAAAGGCACACACCCAAGCAGCTGCAAGAGGTCATGGTGACATGGACAGCAGGTGCTGGGGGATTAAGTGTCCTCCTGGCCTCTGGTTACTCACTACAGTACACCTGAGAGGCGTGTGTGAGAGAGACGAACAGGGGTATTAGGCAGAGGAAAGAAGGTATTTACAAATGAAAAGATGATGGCGTGATGAAAGGATTGATGAGAAACCCTCAGGTCCAAAACCAGTACAAAGGGGAGGTAGAGAAATGGCGTGAGCAATGCTAACCAAATTGTGCACCTGCTTAGTTTTACATGAGCAAAATTAATACTACGTGGTAGATGAAGGCTTAAAGAAGCCGTGTGGCGTCATTGTCATTATAGCGTGTTTGTGTAAGCTGGTGTGTGACTACATGCTGTGATAATCATCTAATTATAGGAGTTGCACACAGCAAGCACAGACAGGACTACATATAGGAGGACAGGTCTGGTGTCCTCTTTGCAAACATGACGATACATGACACTTTTTCAGTGCAAACAGATATCATTACTCTATGAACCCAATACCTCCTAGAATCCTGTACAAGGACAAATATTTCATTTCTGTCAGAATCAGGTAAACCCGGTGCCTTCCTCACAACCTTGGTTGCTACAGAGACCTAACCACTCTCTACTTGGTAACTTAATCTTTTCTAATTGCTGTTGGCTTGGCAACAGTGCAACCAATGCAGAAAAGGCCAAAATCAACAAAATGTGTCCTGTTACAACGCTTGTCTCTGAACACACACAGACAACTTGGTACATGCTAAGGTTTAGGCAGATGACATATGACAGGGTGGACACAGCCCTTACGGATCTGCAATGCAAACCGTTTACTGTGTTGCTTACTCTTTTTACTTCTTTGCTCAACTTTCTGAATACACAAGGTTTAACAAAGACTTCATTTTCTGTTTTCGGGTTTTAAGCACCATATTTTAAGCTGTGTCTAAGATTTTAAGGGAACACATACTATGTCTGTTCTGTTATCGTACAGTATTTGTACAGTTACCAGGTAGTGTACAAAAAGATGGCAAAGGTAGCTCAGATGATTAGGAAAATGAGATTGAATTAAATGTATACAGTATATCAACATGCCTGGTTAACACCTGAACACTACATTAAAACTAAGAGGGCAAACAATGTAGTAAGATAGCAGATTTATAACAACCAAAACATGGATAAATAATTACAATAATTAACTTAAGGTATAAATGGTGGGCAAAAAGTTACAGATAGATAGATATAGCAAATTGTCTTGAAATGTACAACCACTTAAAAACCACTGACAGTTTAAGAGGTCAAAAATGGCCAAAGGAACAGTTGATTAGATTTTGATGATGATCCAGATCACCGTCTGGATACAGGAGTTTTTTTTATGGTTGGTCTTCCAAACCAACCCCTCCAGGTTCACCATCACTGCTTACGTCCTGATAAAACCTTTCCCAGGACACTACGCAGTGGCTCTAAGAAAGCTGAGTACTCTGAGTTGTAGTTGAATAATCACACATAGCAGTCAGAGGCTTCCCCTTAGTGAGCCACAGTCACATATAGACAACCTTCTTATTCTCCAGGGAAAAATCCAACATGCTGGTACCCAGTATTATTATTCTATGAGATGTTCAATTTGCAGTATGTGATTACACAAGTTGTAATAATTTTTTAACATTATTTTGATTAAGGGAGTTGTAGTCTTCCTTAGATAAAAGGGACGTTTCAAAGAATATATTTGTAATGAATGCTTTTCAAAATACAGATATACCATAAGAACATAAGCCTCTCCATCAGCCTTCCTCTCCATCAGGGTTGGTTGTTACTGTGGTTTCAAAATCACAACATCACAAATCATTCCACCCCACTCTGGTGGGCTGGAGAGGTTGAGGGGGGCTATTTGCTTCAAGTTGACAACTCAAACTGGTGAAAAACACAGACAGGATGATGAAAGCCTTCTATCTAACTGCAAGGTTAGATTTGATCTCATTCAGAAATGTGTCCAATTATGTTTTTTGACATAACTTCTATAAAGTAAAAAATCTACAAATGAGACGGAAATTTCAGCAAAGTAAAAATACTGTTAATATAGGACATTGTTTCCTCAAAGGTTTCTTCAAACGTCTTCAAAGTTTTCAGTTCTGAGGCAATCACAAAGAAAAGAAGTTAAGTTTTTACCAGAGTATGTTCAATTGTTAACAGGATTACTAAGAAATTTCTGGACAGATTTGGATAAAATTTTCAGAAGAGATTGGAAATGGGCAAAGGAATAGTCGAACACATTTTGGTGGCGGGGGGGGTTTGTGTGTTTTTTTTTTATCAGGATCACAGACTATACTTGGATGAATTTTTCAAATACCAGTTTCATTATTTTTGCATGAATTCTTGTATAAGGAAAGCTTGGTATAAACAAAACATAAATTCTGCCATTCACCAAGACTTGATCCTTATCCTCCTAATAATCTGAATCTGGTGATCCAAAATGGTCAAATGTACAGGGCTTGTGTGGAGAAATTGCTACTGTGACATGTCAAATAATTTTGCCGAGTTTCTTCAAAAACACACACTCTAAATACACTGCTCCTGCCAATCTGTGTCTCTTGGAAGACAGACATGAGAATGTAAATGAAAGAAAAGTATGCCACATACATGTACATTTCCTGTATGTGTACTGTAAGATGTTACAGTAGCCAGTGTGCTGGCGCAGATGTAATGAGGACATGCTTGGTTTGAAAATCATGCTGGCTGGACACCAAGTGAATGATAACAGGAGGAGATTACAGCCTCTTGAGTTAAATGGCACAAAAACCTTAAAATTATTTTGTGACACAGAAATGATTTTACAGTCAGGGGTGGAAGTAATTGTCATGTCATTTTTCTTTTTTCAAACAGCAGCATAATTTTGATTTGTGGGGTTTTTTTTAGCCACTTCACTATATTTCCAAATGAATCTGTTACTATTATTATTATGTTGTACAAGCTAAGTCAATCGGTTTTACCTGAAATGCTTTTAGCCAGGTTGAACCTCACTTGTATGTGTGTAAGCTTTTCAGTCTAGTATTTAAAGGACTTTGGTTTCATATTTAAATATGACAAGACAATTTCCAGCAGTGTGTGAGCACATTTTACAAATGTTTTCAATGTACTGTGTGAATAAGGGATTTTTTTTATCGCGCATGAGAGGAAATATATTGTGGCCTACATATATATGCACAGTAAATATGACTAATGATCCTAACGGCCCTTCATAGCTCCCCTCATATGCATTAGCAGATGCACAGTGGAAATGATTTCACACAATGTGAACACACGCACACACACACACACACACATGCCCCGACCGCAACCTTTGCCCCTTATATCCCTCACCTGTTATTGTTATCGACCGCTCTAGTATTGTTCCTCCCAGTAATACAAAACACTCTGTCAACACAGTGTCAACATTTCATTTCACACGGATTAACAGTTCAGCCTTCTTCAACTGGCTGAGACCAGTTCTGCACCCCTGGAGCCTCTTGGTGAATACTGTCAAATCACAACACAACCACCTAATGAGTGCAGGGAGCAAGAAGGAGCACGATGAGGAGAGAAGGAGAGGCTCTAAATATTGGCAGCAAATATTTGATTGAATAGCTCGGTGGCCTCCTGACTCAGAGGTGTGTGCTCTGAAACATACCATTCACGCATGAGCGCAGACACTCATGTATACCATCTGTAACAATGTATGTTATCAGCATCCACAGCTGTCTGTGACTTGAAAAGAGAGGGCCGGATGCTTTATAAACATGCACACACACAGTCCTCAGGGCCTGTGCCATGCTGAGACAAACACAGTTTGATGTAGTGGACACTACAGAGCGACCGTGTTTCTCAGGTGCAGATCATTTCTAACTGACTTCATGCCTGTCGTAGATACACATGGCAAGCACATGCACACCAATCCTTCAACACTGACTCACGCACACACCTGACTGGCCACCAGCTGGGGGGTTTCATGTGGAAGTCTGCGGGGGCTTCGCAGCATGAAAAGCCTAAAAATATAATGCACTGCATAAACAAGCACACAAGTCATGTCAGTCATTCCAATAGAATGCCGATGACTGTTAAGGATGCTTCTCAATTTGCAGGCCCCTGCACCGCTGCACTGTCACAGCAGAAGCTTTATTGACGTGAACAGGAAACAAAGTTGGGTCACAAATGAATTTAAAACCAGTTGTGAATGAAGCACACAGTAATGTAGACCTTCAGCACCTATCAGATCTAACTCCTGAGACCGCCACTGTTCAGTTTGATGGAACAAATTAGCAGCAACAAATGATCAGAGGTCTCTACCTGCTGGACAAACACCAGAACTGCATTTTCTTCCTCCGCATTTTCTTTCCCTTAGAACTACATCTACCATCAACCCTGATATTTCCGATTGGAGATTAAAAAAAAAATAAAAAAAAAAATAGTCAATTGGCCACACCTGGATTTAATCAGAGTCTAAACATAATTTAATCTGAGTATTTGTTATATTCTGTTTATATTCCACACCTTGGATTAAAACAGACCCACTGAATTCTGTCAGACAGATTTGTACTTAACATTATATATCGTACATATAAAATGTATTTTGGTGTAAAGATTTATTTACATGAATATATTATACAAAGTAGCTAGTCATCCAAGCAGTAACAAAATGATCCTATGCACTACATGACCAGCATATTTTTAATGAGTGCTTTTACAGTTGATGCTCAAGTAGTCTCCAATTTACTGGTACTGCAGGTATAATCTGCCCAGATGGTCTATGAATCTGAAAGCAACACAGCAATGTTTTAAAACTGTACGAGCTAACACGGAACTACTGTACATCCTCCTCAATCTGCTACTGTACAGTTTTGGGTTTTTTTTTTTAAATTACTCCAAACTGATTGAATAAATAATGAAGTAAATAAAAGAAAATAAAAAGATATGTTGGAAAATTATTTCAGTGAATGCGAAAGTAACCAATAGAAATATTAATGGAGTTAAAGTCTGAAAGCATCTTGATATTGAATGTATATAGTTTTGCTAATAAATTATCAGGACCAACATTTTTCTGATTTCACAGTTACGTTTTTAGCTTCTGCTTTTACTTCATTACATTTTCCTTAAAGAGTGATATTTACTCCACTTTAATCGTCAGTTTTGGCTTGTCGGGTCATTGCTCAAACGACTGGTGCACTCTGTAATCAAGACAGACCAAGGTTAATATAAGCCATGTTTCACTAGGCTGAGGGCTTGTGTGATTGGGTTTTATGGAAAAATAGGAGAAAGACAAAAGAGAAAAGTTTTCAATTATAGAGCTAAAATCTGCACACTGGAAATCCAGTCTGATAAAACAGATTTAATCTTCAGAAAGTTGCATAAATGTCATAAAGTTGGTTGTCATGTTTCAGATGGGAGTAAGTGAGTTACTTTTTATCGGCTTCCTTTCCGCATTTTGCCCAAAGACCATACATATACACTTACACATTTAGATTTATTATTTGGCACAAGCAGTGATACAATTAGCAACATTTTTGTTTAATAAAAAAGTTGTTTTTTTTTTTAAAAATCTTGAAAATCTTCTACTTTTTATCATTATTATACTTTTGATACTTAAGTGGTAAATGGAAAATGTCTTGTATTTATATAGCGCTTTTCTAGTCATTGCTGACCACTCAAAGCACTTTTAAACTACAGGTTTTGCATTCACCCACTCACACACACTTTCATACACTGGTGGCAGTGACTACCTCTCAGGGTGCCACCTGCTCATCAGGAGCATTAACCATTCATACACACTCATACACTGATGGCGCAGCATCAGGCGCAATTTGGGTTTCAGTGTCTTGCTCAAGGACACTTCGCCATGCTAAATCGTTCTGATCACAGGACGACCGCTCCACCATCAGAGCCGCAGCCGCCCCTACTTAAGTACATTAATATGAGCTCCTAAGTGATTTTCTTAAGGGTGGCAAGTCTGGTTTTCAAGTCCTTTTTTAAACATTGCCTAAACACCTCTTCCAACCATGCCTGGGCCAAGGAAGTACCGTGCATGAAACAGAAACTGGTTCATGCCAGCGCCTGCTTGGGCACAGTATGGATGGCCGAGTATGAGTGCATCCAGTGTGAAGCCATCTCTCTCACATTGTAGGTAACTCATCAAGATCATCACCCTACCTCAGTGTCCAAGGTTTTGTGTTTGTGTCTGGGCTGATGGTCCTCCAGCCCTGCGCGCTTTAAATGTTTTTCTCGTCCAGCACAGCTCCCCTGTGTGGATTAAAAATACATGACTTTAAGCTTTGATAACCATTTTCTAACAGATAGTTTTGCCAAACAATCTTCCACAAAATGCTCTGACTCCGAGTGTGACATGAGCTGATCAAATTTCTCCCAAAACACTCCTTAAAGTATAAATATGCTGTTTTGGATTGTCATAACAGTACATCTCATTCCTATTTACATGTGAAACCATAAATCTGCAAAAATTGAACATGAAACACCAATCTTAAAAAGAGGTACAGTTGAAAGTTTCAGTTGTTTCCCGTTTGAGAAAAAATTCTGTCCAGAGCAAGTGAATAAATAATGGAACTCTCATTTGCAGTAAGCATTGCTCTCACTGACTTTATCATTTCCTTACAATAATTGCCAGTATGTGGAAGTCAAACGGTTATTGACCAGTGAGAAAATGTTTTTTTTAAGCTGCAGTGACAATCCTGTTCTCTTTTTATTGCGGCATCTATCTTTTCTTAATTGAGTTTTTCCGTTTTTGTGCTTTTTTTCCTCACATTTTTGAGAAACTAAATTTTCTTTTTCTTGGAAATGTAAAGAAAAAAGTCATTCTGAGTTTAAAATCAGAATTCTGCGTACAAACAAAGTTAAATTGTTAATGCCTTCACCTAGGGTTGAATATTGGATCTCATAATTTGTCAAAATAAGCAAGCAAAGCATTCAAACTATAGCATACAGTATATTGTAAACCTTTATAAATTCCTTGTAAACTTGTACTTTTGATACTAAGGTTGCCTACATTGAACATTTATAGACAGAAAATTCCTTTTTTTAAATCAGTAGTACCTTTAATATCAAGTAATCTATCTAGAGTAGTATTCGTATGGGTAACTTTAACTTTTACCAAAGTAATTTCTCTCACTCAAGAATGATTTTTGTGTACTTTTAACACCATGGTTTAAATTTAAGAATGAACTGAAAGGGGGGAAAAAAAAAAATCAATTTTTTTGTTCTGCTGTTGTTAGTTGGGCTTTCATTTGAGATTAAACTAAATTATATGGGCCTGTATCAGGATGTTTTTTCTATCTAACCAAATTTGGAAGCTTTACTTAAAAAAAGAACCCCAAATGACATTGATCTTTCTCTCTGACTGTGGCAATAGAACTGACACCAGAAACCTAGAAAATTACAATTCTTGCAAAAAAAATGTGCGTGGATGCTGATCACTGAAATAAAACTGCTGAAAGCATTTGCAGAAATATAAACTGAAGTTCCAGAAAAGTCACAACGTAAGTCAGCTACAATGTAAGTTGGCATGTGGCAGTGGCATCTGCAACATAGTTAAGAAGCTAAAAGGTCCATCCATCGTTCAAAAAGCTAGAGGCTAAGCTTTAAAACTGTAGAGCATAAAAGAAAACCTAAAGTGCAGAAGACAGACGAGAGAGGGACCGAGACAAACGGAAGGGAAGGTCAACAGGACAAAGACAGCCGGAAGTGACGGACAGAGAAGAAGAAATAACGTGTTTAATGTCTTTGATGTTACATCAAAGACATTAAATACGTATTGTTGCATCAAAGACAGCTGGCAACCAGCATACACACGAAGTAGAAACGTTAGTTTGTCTTCCATTTCACAGGAGAGCGCGGAGAAGAGTGACGTCACGGGGGGGGGTCAGCTGACAGGTTTGTTTTGCGAGCTTGAGCTGGTTCTGATAACAACAGAGCAGCCAGAGCCGAAGAAGGAAGCCTCGCCGTCTAAGCAGCCGGAAAGTAACGCTCTCCACTTGGTATTTTAGCAGCAATAGAGTAGCATTTTACCAAACTGTGGACAGTTTTATAAAGCCTCTGGAGCTGTTTTTTTTTTTCTTCTTTTAATTTGTTGCTCTGACACAGCCGCTACCTCTGTTTCCATCCGTTGCCTGCCTGACTTTGACGCAGTATGCCTTCAGAAAAAACCTTCAAACAAAGACGGACGTTGGGTAGGTGTTCTTTTCTCTCCCGGTCTGCCACGGCAGGCCTGCGCCGCTTCGGGTCTTTCGACGGGTTCGTGCATGTGTGTGCTATGTAGACGGGCCCGTCAGATGTTAATTTAATCGCAGCTCAGCCTCCATTTGTTCCAGTCAGCCCAGTTAACAAGTGAAATGTGGCTTCACAAAGCGTACAGTCCGCCCCAACCGGAGCCGAACAAGACACTCTATACACACAGGGTTAAACAAAGGAGAGAGGCTAATAACAGAATAGAACTATTTGATGGAGTCTTTACGTGTGCTTGTGCGCGTGTTTTGCATCACAGCGGTGGGAGAAAAATAAAAGTGGTGTCGACATGCAGGGCAGAGAGAGAGAAAGAGAGAGAGAGAGCTGCAGGATTGGGGGATGGGACAGAAGATGAGTATGCTTTTTTTTACTTAACAGAGGAAACAACTTCAGATGGGACCTGGACTTGCAGTTCACCTCCTTTTGTTTCTTTTTTGGTTTGACAGTAGGCCTGTGTGCGGATTTTAGTTTCATTTATGTTATGTTGCAACACCCTTGTTTCTACTCGCCCCTGTAACTTAACACTCTTTGTTTTAAGTAATTTAATACCTAACTTGATATAAATTATTGTTGTGGCGATTCTGTAAAAACTTTTATTCATGTAAAAAAAGTTGACTGGGGGTTGCTTTTCGTGTGTCTAAAACGGACCGACTTCCGGTTGGAGCACGTGGGGTCCAGCCAGCAAACACTGAGACACGGTGTCATGTGCATTCAGCTTTGTTTGTCCACGTGCTAGAGTCGAACTTTGGATACAAAGGTTTTTGTTAAAGTACCACAACAAAACTAACCAAAGCACAGGTAACTGTTACCCCAGGAGCAAACGTTATTTAGTGGTTGTTGACATTATGATAGTGTTGAACTGGGAGTCATCAGTTACCTCTTTGACCCACATGCTTGACTAAATACTTTATCATAATATGCACATAGTTGTTAGTACTGTACAAATCAGTAAACTCAGAGGTCTGTTTCACATATAATAGTCATAGTTGCATGTCTGCCCATCACATTCTTAAGGATACCGTGGGTAGTCTTCCGCTTGGGCTGGGCAACAATGACTAATGCCCATATTATGACACAACAGAAATGAGTAGAGGGAGGAAAAAACAAGCCATATATTTTAGGGTCAACTTCTTCCCATTTCTTTTATTTGATTGAAAGCGGGTGACTCAAAGGCTGTTTGTGGCTGGGTCTGACCAAAAGAGACCATTGGGACACATATAGAGCTTCCCTGTTCCTGGGTGATGAACTCATCCGGATTGAAATATGATCACAGAACAAATGCATGCATTCCCTAAATTTACTGTAAATATGGTCCTCCTCGTTATAATAATAATAATAATGTTAGTGGACCATCAGACTGTAAGACTGTTTTGTCGATGATGCTGACTGGACAAAGTGCAGTGAGCCCAAGGTGTTACCTGTGGCTGTTTATTTTGGCTCAGTCACAATGTGTGTGTGTGTGTGTGTGAGACGGATGCTATAAACCATACACACTTGTGAACACTCACTGAAATAATTGAGAAGAAAATGAGAAAAATCTAAATTTTAGTGTAATTTGTTAATCCCTATGGAACAATGGAACAATGTGATTACACCATGAGTGGATATTATTAAAGCCCATTATGTTTTCTCCAGGATCCACTAAGTAGTCTTTCAAATATGTTGTTCTCGGATGTTCCCGCTCTGTTTATATATTACTGGGAAGCACTAGTTGTGAAATCATTTACCAACACTAATACAGATCTTGTTTTTTTTTTTTTTTGTTGGTTTTTGGTCTTACAGTATGTAGTTATCCTTTTTGCCAAGGACACAAAATAATTAAACTGTTTCAATGGGAGAGACTAATCCAAAAATCTATAGTGTTACCTGTCTATGTAGAATGTTTTGTCAGTGTGAATACCTCAGTATGTAAGATATCAGCTATGGCTACATCTGTCTTTTCTCAGATGTTATGGAATTAGACGGCACCTACTTGTGGTGCACAAAGTGCCAAAATGCATTTTAAACAGCTGCAGTGTTTCAAATCAAGACCTTCTGGGGAGTTTTCCTTAGTAACTATGTTCCATCTGTTAGTTCTTTTTGACCTAGCACATTACACTGTTGGTTCTTGGCCGGTGCCAGTACTGGTTCAGAGTTGGTGCAGCATTAAACACTTGTAATCAATTAACTTTCCCACAGGCATGAGAACCACTGTAGAGTCACCATGTAATTTCACTGTATATGTGTAACATCACAATGTTCATTCCCCAGCACTGCTATTAACAACTATAGTGGACTATGTCAACTCCATACAAGTGTTACTTGGAACTTGTTTACTGTCCAAACACACAAGGAGAGTCTTTATCCTCCTTGGACCACTTTAGTTTCAAATTTTTTAGCCATTGTGCAAATCTCTTAATTCTTGTATGGATGAGTCCCAGTCCCAACCCACAAAATACAAACAACAGGTTTTAGATAGACACCAAACCAGCGCTGGAACTGGCTTGATTGAAAACAACCTCCATGGTGGCTGTCGTGTCTGTGAAAAAGCAAACTGAATCACAGAGGAACAGCGCCAGGCTTAAGCCAATTAACTGTCCCGTTTAAAATTTATGTGACACAATGTATAAACATTGGCCATTGCTGTCGATTAATGTACTCTACAGTGCTTCAGTGCATTCCTAAATTTTGTGGGAAGCTGAAGAAAATGCTTTGTGTATTTTTGTTAACCTGAGTGTTTTTCTTCCCCACAGAACAAAGAGTAGATGATGTCAGACTGATCCGAGAGCAGCATCCCAACAAGATTCCTGTGAGTTAAGTTCACTTATTGAATGACGCCAGTTCTCAAAACTCTGAGAAAACAAAAAACAGCAGGGGGTAGGTATAAAATGTAATGGCACAGGTACATGCAGGAAGATGTGAGTAGGAACAAGATGAGAAGTGTCACCACATATTTCCTGCTCATACTCTGAACTGACATCAGACTAATTTCTTCAAGGCTGTCTGACATCTGAAAAGGGGGTAAAATACGTATTGAACACGTCACAATTTTTCTCAGTAAGTACAAGTACCAGATGTTGGTACCAACCCAAGTAATCCCTACATAAAGAAACCACAACAGATAAGTTCAGAAATTAAATTATGTGTAATAATGTGAAATGACACAGGGAAACAGTATTGAACATGCTTACTGAAATGTAATGCGTCATACAAAAGCCTTTGTTGGTAATGACAGCTTCAAGACCCCTCCTGTATGGAGAAACTAGTCACATGCATTTCTCAGGAGTGATTCTGGCCCATTCTTCCACACAAACAGTGTGCCAAACTTTGAACGTTCCATGGGCCTCCTCTATGAACTCTGATCTTTAGTTCTTTTCATAGAATTTCAATGGGATTCAAGTCAGGTAACTGGCTGGGCCATTCTAGCATCTTTATTTTCTTTCTCTGAAACCAATTCAGAGTTTCCCTAGCTGTGTTTTTGGGATCATTGTCTTGCTGAAATGTCCACCCTTTTGTTTCACCTTCATCCTTGTAGATGGCAGTGATTGTCTCAGTACATTTTGTGATTCATCCTCCCTCCAATTATATGAAGTTTGCCAGTACCGTATGTCCAAAACCAGCTCCACACCATGATGTTCCCACCTCAAAACCTCACTGTTGGTATGGTATGTGTTGTGTATTATGGCATCCAAAGAGTTCAAGTTTGGTCTCATCTGACCGGACTATATTTTCCCAGTATTTCACAGGCTTGTCCAAATGTTGTGCAGAAAAGTATAAACGAGCCTCAACATGCATTTTCTTCAGCAATGGAGTCTTGCATGGTGAGCATGCATACAGGCCGTGGCGGTTGAGTGTATTACTTATGGTTTCCTTTGAAACAATTGTACCTGCTTATTCGTGGTCTTTCCGAAGCACTCCACAAGTGGTCCTTGGCTCCTGGACAACAATTCAGATAATTCACTCCTCTATCAGAAATCTTAAGAGGAGCACCTGGTCGTAGCTGGTTTATGGTGAAATGATGTTCTTTCCACTGCTGGATTATGGCCCCAATAGTGCTCACTGACGCATTCAGAAGTTTAGAAATCCTTCTGTAACCAATGCCATCAGTATGTTTTTGCAACAATAAGGTTGCAAAAGTCTTGAGAGCGCTCTTTGCTTTTTTCCCATCATGAAATGTTTCTTGTGTGACACCTTGGTAATGAGACAGCTTTTAATAGGCCATCAGTTGGGACCGAACCAGCTGATATTAATTTGCACTAATAAGGGGCATTATTGCGTTCTAATTACTGATAGATTTCAGCGGGTCTCTTGGCTTTCCATGCCTTTTTGCACCCCCCTTTCTTCATGTGTTCAATACTTTTTCCCTGGGTCATTTCACATTATTACACATAACTTAAATTTTATTAACTTAATTAACGTTTGGTACCAGCATCTGGTGAAAATTCCATGTCAATAGCACCGTTCGAAATATATTTACTTAGAAAAAAGGTGATGTGTTCAATACTTATTTTACTGTATTTTGTTGTTGTCTTGCTGGTTATTATTCTTAAGTATGTAAAATTCATAGTTGTAGGGCTCTGCCTTTGTTTCCCCTCTCAGACAGCATTTGTTACCAGTTTTTCTCATGTAAAATAGATGATGCTGCCTCTGTCAGGTGCCTGGTTGCTCATGGCAACTGCCAACAGACGCACACCTCATGTTTCACCTGCTCCTTTTCTCATTCTGGGATGGTGTCACCGCTGCTATCCATCTGCTACCTCGGCTCTAAAGCAGCCCAGTGTGTGTTTCCTGTGCTCTCACTCCAGGTCATTAACTGCCATGTCATGGTTGAGTGTTGAGACCGGAGGTAGATGTGCTGTGTCACTGTAATGTAACTCCATGCAGGCAGCCTCAGTAGAGCCAGCAAGGCAACAGACGCCTGAATGACGGATTGATTACAGGGTCTGCTTTACTGAACAGCATAAGTGTACCTGCTTTCATGCCAAACAGCTCGCTGTGTTATTCTTATCATTGTAGCAATGTTATTTTAATATCAAAGTTAATAATTAATAATGTAATAAACTTAAGTGTAAGTATTAGACTATCACCTGTCACCTGTCTCGTTGTTGCTAAAAGCCTGACAGTGGACTTCTGACCAACCTGATGCAAATTAATTTTTGTTTGAGGAAGGTCAGGAGGCTGTTGCTGTAGTCAATGAATTTGTCTGTAAAGGATGAAAGAGGCAGTGTTTTGGAAATCTGTCGCTGCAGCAGACGTGATGTATTCCAACAGTGGATCAGCAGATGGCAGAGTTTGTTTAGCTGCGCTCAATTTGTGATGGCAATTCTGGCTCTTTTAAGTGATCCAGATCCTAGATAGGTAGATATACTTTATTGATCCCAGTCTGGGAAATGACTTTGTTAAAGCAGCAATGAAAAAAGTCAAATAAAGATAAGGTAAAAAAATATACTTTAAACAAAATATACAAAGTATAAGAATAAGGTAATAAGATAAAAAATAATGTCCATGTACAAGTACGCGTGTAGAAAAAAAAAATGTGCTCATGTGTTCCAAACGAGAGCAATGTGTGAGAGCCACACAGGTGGAAACGTGTTTTTGCAGAAAGTAGCAGAAAAATGGCATCTCACTATCAAAGATGTTGTTTTAGGGACTGATACTGCCCGTAACATGGTCCATGCTGCTCAACTGGGTAAATGCTTTCATTTGAGATGTTATGTCCACATGCTAAATCTGGCTTCTGAGTGAGCTCTCAAGTAGACACTGTATCAAGGCTCCTGGGGAGGGTCAGGTGAATTACCCGTTTTTCCACCGCAGCACCATTGCAAAAAGATATTGGGTCTCCCGTGTCACAAGTTAATCGATGTGCCTTTCATCAATTGTTTTGATGCATCGAGGCGCATCAATAATCATCAAATCGGAGCCCTTCTGACTCAGAATTGAATCAAATTGTGTGGTACTGAGAGATTCCAACCCCTATCTGGTACTGTGTTTGTGACTCCCTCTCTCAGGTTCACTTCATTTCCCTTCATTAGATGTAAGAGCTACATGTGTTATTGAAAGGATGAAAGGAGTGTTTGTGTGTCCTACAGGTTATCATTGAGCGGTATAAAGGAGAAAAGCAGCTTCCTATCCTGGACAAGACCAAGTTCCTGGTGCCAGACCATGTCAACATGAGTGAACTCATCAAGATTATCAGGTAGACCCCAGTCCTTTCCCTTTTCCCCTCACCTTTTCTTCCATTGTTTCTTTTCCCCTCATTTCCTGTATTTTTTTCACTCCTGTCCTCTCGCCACTCTGCCATGTCAACATCTCCCCAGGAGGCGCCTCCAGCTGAACTCCAACCAGGCTTTCTTCCTGCTGGTCAATGGGCACAGCATGGTCTCTGTGTCGGCTGCCATCTCCGAGGTCTACGAACGGGAGCGGGACCAAGATGGTTTCCTCTACATGGTGTATGCCTCCCAGGAGACGTTTGGCACGATTTCCCAGTGAACAACCTCCCTTTTTTTGGACAATTAGTAGTTTTCACCTCCCATGTTTTTTTGTTTTTTTTTTTACCACAAACCTTTAGTTTTGAGTATAAGAACATAAACCCAAAACTGCTAAATCTATTTGCAGTGTCTAATTTCCCAGCTGGATTTGGTCTGTGGTGCAAACTCAGTGCTGCAGTAAGCGACTAGACTGTGTGGTTTACCCCCACTGCCCTTTCCTAGTCGCATAATGCCATAGGGGATGAGCAGAACAGCAAAGCTAGAGAAATCCCCAAATCTGACTGTAACTCAGGCTATGTGTCTTTTAGTATCTCTTTAATGTCTCTTCATGGCCTGATGACAGCAGATATTTTCAGTGTTGAGGTTTCCTGTCTCCTTTATGTTAAAGTATATAGACTTAAGGTGATGAGGTTTCACCACTTCCCAAAATATATATGTCAGCCAGTGAACACAGCCAATCCTAATTTAAAAGTTTTTGGAGACACAGTTTTAATGTGTCTCCCAGTTAAACGCCAACAGGAGGGGACCTGTAGTTTCGACTCAAGTGCTGCTGTCTGATGAAAACGATGTAGATAACCAGCGCATGTCATTGTATTCCCTCAGTGGTCCTTTGGTGTGTCCCCCCCACCCACTTTGTAGCCTAAAGCACCTTTACTGTAACAAAGAGATGTTAGGAATCTGCTTTTGCTCTTGAAATAGATGATTGTAGTTTGTAAAAAACATAATAATATTAATGCCTTGGTGTACATAAAATGTTTTGTTTTGATCATAAGAAAGGGTTCAAATGAGAATGTAACCAAGTTGTCTTTGGACACTACTTGGAGGAGCATGGCCATAGTGCAGTTTCTGGATGGTGTTTTCTTTAGACACTGATGAGGGGGACGGGGCTGCCATGTGCTTTCCTGTCTTCTGTCACAAGTGTTTATTAGGACACTGGAGGATTGCCATGGGGAACGAATACTCGTCTGTCTAGATGGTCCTCCACACTTTTCTGTGCTGTCCCGCTTCTCCTCACATCACCAACAGATTGTTTGGCCGCTTTTATACGTCAGCATTTTATCATTTTTGTTGTTTTTAAATATATTTCAATTTTGTACGCCATGTCTTTACGCTTTACTGTCTTCAGTATGTGAAGTACAAACTTTTTTCTAACCTGTGAACGGCATTGTGTGTTTGTTACAAAGGGGAGGGGTTGTTGTTTCAGTGTTGTGTTTTCTCCCTGCTCCTGTACTTAACACACGCATGCACACACACGCACACACACACATATCCACACACAGCTTCCTCTTATGTATTTATGTTGTTATTTTGTAAACAATAAAATGATTTTAAAAAACAGAGCGTTGGGATCTTGTGTTCTTTGAATTATTAGCATGGCTGTAACAGCCATTCCTGCAACAGATGATACATTTATACAGTTCATGTACCTGTATACATTCATTTCTGATAAAGGGAAGGGGATGTGCAGAGCAGCAGACTGACCTCTGGATATTTGTTTTAACATGTTGGGACTTTTCCATCTCTCCTTGTGGCAGGTATTTTATTTTATGTCCATCGTGTAATGATTGACTGAAAAAATACACAAATGTGACCAATTGTGACTAATTTGACAAGTTGGGTTGTGTGAGTGGAAAGAATTGCATGTATTTATGGTTTTAGATCATTTTGGCCAGAGTGTTTCTGTGAGCCAGTGCATTGAGTGTTGTAAAAATGTAAATCCAGAGTGGACAATACTTTCAGAATGGAGAAAAAACTGTCACATAATAGAAAATGTTAAAATAAATTTGAATGCAATTAAATCAAAATATGGTTTCAAGTTCAAAAAATGTTGATACAGGACATATTAGTGAAATAGTGACTGATACCATATTCAAATTGTTTTCAAGAACTTTTAACCTTTACCAAAATGCTGTCTTGCCACAAAGCAGAATGAGGAAGGAATTGTTTCTTGAATAAATCTATTTGCTGTTTTAAATTAGGGATATGAGTGTGCCCTCGAGAAAGTACATTTGGTAGCAAGTTGCATCCTTTCAATGATTTTTATTTTTTTGGCATGCGTTTGTCCATTATTAATCAAATGTGACCTAATAGTAGATATTGGATCGCCAGTGAGCTGTTAGATGGGATTAATATTAGTCTTTCTTTCTGAATAGCTCGGTCTGCTGTACTTTCTTCTGTTACATTACTGTTACATGAAAAGTACACAAGTGAAAGTCAAAATCTATTAAGTTTTTTTTTTTTATTTGGCTTTATATGCATTCTTTCTGTCTAGGAAAAAAAAAAAATCTTAGCTAATGTGAAAATAATGGTAGAAACAATCAGAGGCAGATTAATGTTGCTGTTCTACTGTTCTAAAGATGTACGTGTATATTTTAGAATTATGAAACGTAATGTATAAACACGGCTTTGTCCCAATGTCGGCTTTGTAATTTTCCACGGAGGAGAATAGGAACTGCATTATAGTTCACCAGTGCACAAGTTCCATAGTTCTATTGGATGCTGCTTAGACAGATACCTTAACCACCAGTATCACATATACTGTATATTCAGGCTGATATTGGTACAGTAGACCTGTACCAAATATTCCCAGAAAACTAGGTGGGCGTATAACTAGTGTTAGTGGTTTGTGTCTTTACATCCAGAGAAGATTCCTAAAATCTGATTATCTCAAGAGACTCAGCTTTGCTGGGATCGGCACGTTTGAAGATGACAAATCAACAAGACAATATTTCTGTCTCTGCTGCATTTAAGTAAGTATAAAACATGTTCATCAAGAGCCAAACAATATGGAGTGTTGCCCTTTAATAAATAAATCACATGCGCTGTATGAAGAAAGGCGAAATCTGAAAATTTTATTGCTTTAACAGGGTTTCTCACTCAAAGTGTAAATAAAACAAGATTTAAAAACACAATAAGCAATATAAAATCTGACTGACTGGGTAATTAATAATTGCACACCAACATTTCAAAGGCATTTTTTTTTTTTTTTTTTTTTTTTTTTTTTAAGGTGAGGCAACATGCATGTTCGAGCCGTAACCAGCCTTTGATGTGAATGTCACAGATTTGGAGGTGTTTGGCGGCAAAACAAAATAGTTCTACAAAAAACATACAAAAGTAGAGCTGCGTGATAGTTCTTTGATGTGATCAATTTCTTGTACTGTGTATTCATGGAAGTAAATATGTAGTGTTGTACACCGAAATGATCTGTATAACCAAAGCTGCTCTGTTTGTATGAACATGTCCGTTGTAAATGTTAAAAAAAGAAAAGGCTGACTGATTCTGAGCCCCCTATTTATGTGAAATACTCCAAAGACATTTCATGTTACAATACAAAAGCTTGTTGGCTTACTCTAAACAAGAGACAGAAGCTGTTGAACACGCAGAATAATCAGTATATACTATTTTAAACAAACACCCATGCTGTGCCCTCCAGGGTTACAGATAGGGTTTCTTCTAGAGGACCAGCTGTCCTTGTGTCTGTAAAACTCTGGGCCCTGCCCAGCAACTCATTCTCAGACACTTTAAAACACTGTCAAAATGTCT
>KV751352.1:3891133-3905503 GCA_001698575.1 Mola mola
TGCTGTTGCATAGAGACTAAGAGAAGCCATCTCTCCTGAAAAGGAAACAAGTTTTCATTTATGAACATTAAGTTGATAAAGAAATTGCACTTAAACAACAAAGCCAAACTGGTGTGGACTGAACATACACAGACATTGTGTAATGATGTCTGAAGCAATTCTTGATTATTTTGGCACTGGACAGCAAAGTGGGTTGTTTCAGCTGCTGCTGGAGGGGGATTCCAGCTTCCACGTGTCCACACAAATACTTCAATCATGATGGTGGCTGAATACTCATTTCTTTATCAGACATGTGGTTCTTCACTCATAACCAACAGGGATCTCAGTATTTCATATCTCATGGATAAGTTGACAGTGAAAAGCTGTTGTGAGGAATTCAGGCATTCCCTCTCATTTAAAAATATTGATTTGGCATGAGTTTTCAATAAGTTGGACTTTTTTGGTATAGGGGGAGTAGTCTCCTCACTGGTCTCTTCATAAGCATTTCAAAGCCATACTTTGGCATAAAAAACTTTACAAATTCAATGGTATAATTTTTAAAATCCTGCACTGTTCATTTAAACGGTGCACTGAGAGCACTAAAGTTATCTTTAAAGATTTGCTTTTTTTATACGCTTTTCTCACAGGAAGATGAAGGTGAACCAGCCGAAAACCAACAGACTTTCAGAATGTTGTGTGCTCACTCTGGAAAAGTGATGAGATAAAGTACACTGGATACTTAAAACACAGGATTAATGAGTTTGCAGTTGGTTCTCCCACAATGAAACACTTCTGGGGAAAAAAAACAAGTTGTGACTAACAGTAAAAAGTTCTGAAGTTGCAAGATGATTGCCTGTGACCGCCACACCAAGTGCATAAGTTCCTGTGACATGGCTTACATGTTTTATACCTGCAGATACAGTCTGAAAGGCTTCTCTGTGGGTTCAGAGAGCTAGGTGAACAGTATATCCAAGGTCTCAAGGTTGTCACATTACTTTGATTACACCAGGTTTTAAGTTTGCCTGAAAGCTCAGTGCCAGACTGAGACTGATTGTTTTCAGGCAGTAACATGACAGTCTGTGGTGTTTCTTCTCAGGATGAGTTCCCGCTACCTTGTGGCGAGGCAGAGTTTAACAACTCTCAGGCTCTCCTTTTGACTTGTGTTTTTGAAGTGATCCGAGGCGAGATGAAAGCTAATCTGATCACACAAGCTGTGACAACCTCTCCTCTTCTTATCAAACTGTTTCTGGTCTGTCGTCCCCTCACCGCTGTGTGATCTGTTGTAAAAAGAGTCTGTCCTTTCAGATTGAGCATCTTTGAACTGACTTGTGCTGCTTTGCAGTCCCCACATGTGGGTGGGCTGTCTCTCAGTCTGCTCTTCTGAGCGGGAACATGAGGTAGAGTCGTGTCAGGAGTTGGGCAGTCCAGATCCACTGGACAGGTTAGTCCCCTGAGTCCTTTCTGTCAGAATGAGGAGTGTATTTGAGTCGAAATGTACCTGTGAAATAGCACAGTGAGTTGCTATGTTAAAGCTTTGCAATGCTTAATATAGATAGCACTATGCCCCTGGTTTCTTAATGCTCATTCAATAATGGATAAATTACATTTTGTACCTCAGTCTACAGCCCTATTACAACTACAAGAGGAGCTATTATGAATAGAAATGTTTTATATATCAGTGCCTTGCCAATGAAAATTCAGTATTACAGGGACAGGTCAAAATCAAAAAAACATGTTTTTCCTCTTAACTGCAGTTCTGTATGTTCCTGTATAGATTGTTTTGGTGTGCGTGGCTGTTGTAGAGATGTTTTCTCTACAATATCATGGGCCTAGATGGCACTTCACTTGTAGTGCTCAAAGCACCCCCTTCCAAAAAATCATGACCCTTAATCAAGATGATTCACAAGCCTTGAGCAGTTAAAAAACACCATATTGGTGGATCTGCTCATGTATAAGTGGCTGTTGGTATGATAATGACCAGGGTCACCCATAAGATAGGACAGAACGGAAAGGAGGGACAGAAAGGAATGTAAACATTAAGGGCTGAGCCGTAATGTTTGATATCTTACTCAGCTAGCCTCTCATCCATGGGTACATGCACGTTGGTCTTTGGATTACCTTGATCAACATGGGCCTGAGACACTGTGTCTTTCAACAGTATTTTCCGGTGCTTTGAGCACTACAAGTGAAGGGCCATCTAGCTCTATTATTGTATACTGAAGAATGGGCTGACATCTCTTCAGCTGATATTTCCAAAAGTGAAAACTATCTACATGGATAAGTAGCAATACAGGCACGTACAGTTTGGGTTTTGGGGCGAAGTGTCTCTTTAATAATCGCTGTTTCGTGTGGCCATTCAAAAAAATATATTAAAAATGCATTGAGTAATTAGGAATGTGAAGCAGAGCTCTTTAAGTTTAAGTAATATATGTGGCACAGAGTTAAAAAGAAAGAAGCCTAGCATTAATATTAAACAGTTTTTGTTTATTTAGGTATAAGACAAATTGTATTGATATCTATGTATATAGATGATTCCAACCTAATCCTTGGTGTTTGTTATTTCTTGATGCATATTTTTTTCATTTCACAAACATCATTTTTTAGGTAATCTTAAGAATTTTTAACTCTAATATTGACTCTAAAGCCAAGAATATTACCACTAACATAACTTACTTACCTCAAAACATTATAGTACTGAAAGTATCTGTTCAAAATTCTCATTTAACTAATCAAATAACATTAATTTAATCACTGTTTTATGGAATGTTTTGAATGTAATTTTGTCATTATGTTTATGTCTGTGATTTAGATCCTAGTTTGGATGGCCCAACACAAAACCTGCATCCATGGATTACAATGACCTCTGGACCAAAAGACTGCACATGCTTCTCGATCATTAGACTTCACCTATCTCTGGATTTAAAGATTCCACATACTCTTGGACTCCATCAGCAACACCCTAATCTGGATACATGGACCACTATGACTCCAGGAGTCATAGTGGTCCAATTGACGATAACCGCTTCTAGATCAGTATATTTCTCATACATCTGGAATTTATAGATCTCACATATCCTTGGACACATCTACAACATCTTTCCATTCTTACTAATCTGTTACTGTCATGCCGTTGTGTTCTGTACATCTATTGTACATGTGTGGCATCTATTGCACGACTGTCCATCCTAAGAAGAAGGATCCCTCCTCTGCATTTCTTTTTGAGGTTTCTTAACTTAGTTATGTTTAGTTATGTGGGGTTTTTTTTAAGGGCAGAGGGTTTCACATTGGTATACTTGATAAAAGCCCAGTGAAACAATTTGTAATTTGTGATTTTGGGCTATTCAAATTAATTTTGATTTGATTTGATCGGTATATTTGTCATATAATTTCACAATTTAATCAATAATCTAAATAAAGAATAAGTATAAGGGAAACAGTTATTTAGCAAAGTTAATTTATTTGTTCAGTCTGATGTTTGCTGATTTTTATTGTATTGTTTAACAAAAATAATTTTAAAAACATGGTACAATAAAATTTTATGTATTCATTGATTTATAATTATTATTCAATGAAACCTTTACCTTGCTGTACTGTATCCATGGGTGGCTGTTTGCATTCCTCTGCTCTGTGTCCGTTAGCACCACAGTTATAACATGAGAGGTTCCCCACTGCACTTTGCTGGTTTCCATGCTGGTAGAAGGCAAAGCTCTGGTGCTGATCATGTGACACAGAGCCGTGGCGGAAGAGGGCCGGTGGCAACATCATCGGATAGGAGAAGGACATGGCTCCAGTACCAGCAGCGCTTGATGATGCTATGAGGGGGCTGAGATGGAGCAGAGGACCCAGGGTAAAGAGGGAAGGGCCGGCTGACAGCGACTGCAGGTCGCTGGACACTGCATATCCAGGCAACGCTCCATAGGTGCCACAATTTCCCCGACAGCCGCAGGAGCTGCAAGCACATGCTGAGGGGATTTGACCTGAATTCTGATCCAATGAGGAGCCAGAGGCAGGGGAAGGGGAGGGGCTGGAGGTAGGGTGGGGTGGGTGGCAGGTGTTTCCAGGCACTGCAGCAACAGGAACACTGCTTGTGTTTGCCATGGTAACAAAGCCACCACCACCGCTGGAGCTGCCAGGCTGTGAACCAGACTTTGTGGTGGGACAGCAGGATGACAAAGATGAGAAGGAGGAGGAGGAGGACGAGGAAGTAGGCAGACAGGAGTAGTATCCAGATGGAGAGGGGGATGAAGAGGAAGAAAGGTGGAAGTGCAGAGGTGGGTGGGAGACATGGTGGAGGCTGTTGGAAGTGGAGGTCATAGCAGAGCTGGTTTCTACCATCAGACCTAAAGCACCTCCTGGCAGGCCATGGCAAACCACAGAGTTCTGGAGCGTGGAGGAGCTGTCCATGTTGAGCCCAGAGAACAGGTTCTCCAACCTTATCCCCATCCCCACACCAAAGCCTGCACCAGCTACGGAAGGGCCTGAGCCCAGCAGCTTCACCCTGTCCTCTGTGCAAAGGGAAGGGGGCCTAGGCTTTCGCGGGGAGGTCAGGATGCGGGCCGGGTTAGAGACTGGAGACAGCAGGGTCAGGGGGTAACCGCCATGTGGGTGGGAAGGTGACTGCGTGAGGCCAAAGGGGCAGGATGGAGGGAGAGGAGGCGCTGGATCCGTCTGGACAGGTAGGACCTGGGCGGTAGGTCGACTTGAGCCTGTTGGATAGCTGGAGTTCAGTATGACGAGGCAGGAGCGGTCTTTCTCATGACCCCCTCCAGAAGCATCTGGTCCTGACACACCTTTAAAGCAGATACACGCAGGGTTGGCTGGTATAAATGAGCTAACAGGACAAAGCACTCCTTACTTTATGCAATAACGACGAGAAAACTATTGTCTAAATAACTTAGCACACATTGTTTTTAAGTGTTGGTGTTACCTAGAAAAGCAACAGCACACACTAGTTACAAGAAAAATACAGGATATTTCTAAATGGGCTAATTCTTTAATTCATTCTCATAGTGAAATTGAGAGACAGGTATGAAGTCGATGCGAGCTTCATTATAAACAAGGTACGCCCAAGTCTGTAAGACCTTTTTTTTAATGAATTGTCACACTTAACCATAGTTTTACTTTTGCTGTGGTTAAAAGGTCCAGTTTGTATAATTTCTATATAATATCTCTCTGCAAACATGTAATATAATCTTTGTAACTGTGGTAACTTCAGTATGTAGATATCTTAAATAACAAACCATAATGTATATGTAAATTTAAAATGATAAATTTATACTTATATGGTAGTGGGTCCTCCTTTCACAGAGAGTGCCATCTTGCGCAAACAAAAAGCCTTCGCATTTGTTTACCATTATTGCTTTGAAATACAATCAATGAAAAGACTCACCCTAGTAAAAGGTAACAAAGAAGAAGGAGTACAACAAGTTTTTAGTTAGCACTCTACTGGAAATTTGTCTCAAGATTATTTATCTAGGTTTTTCCAAATGGAGGATCATAAACAGGCGGCCACCGTAGTAGTTCTAGGTCACGATAGCTTGGAGAGGCAGGGAGCAGCGAGGGAGTGCTCCATTGAAGAAAACATCTCAACTACACTATACACTAGCAAATTATGAAAACGTCTTCATAAATGTGACAACACGTGCACTGCAAACGCTCACAACACAACCATAATAGACAACAGAAAAACACATTACGTGTAGCACAGCTGACATCAGATATGTTTCTGGGTGAACAGAAAAAGGAATGTACATATCAGACACCCGTGTCTTATTAGAAGGTATGTATTGTGATGGCATTAGTCAGGTTTCTGTTGTTAGTCTTCACATTTTGCTTATTATTAGCAAAGATATCGCAAGATTAAAATAAAGGTAGACACAAGTTAAAATTTATATATTTTTTTTCTATAGTTTAGCTTTTTAAAACACAACTGATGAGTAGCTGCCTAACAAATCTGAGATTCATGAATGGTCACAAAATGAATGCATCGCACGTGTCTACTTTTAGGGTCCCTGGAAACAAACAAAAAATATGTTGTCATCTGTGCTACGTGCAGCGTTTTTATATTGGGTGATTTATGAATTTTTGCAGTGTAGTTAAATTTATAAAGCTGTTTCCTTAATTTGCTAACACTTGGCTCTTTGCATGTGTTTTCACGAGTTACAGTGCACTGAGCCCTATTAGCCAGTGAAACAATAGGCAATATAATTCAGTTGTCATTTCAAGCTGTTGCATTCACAGTTCAAAAGCGATCGAATTTATGTGAAAAGACTCACGTCTAAGAATGTCTCTGGTCCTGTCCAAGGTGGAGTCACTGCCAATTGGTGTTCGGGGGGAGCAGGGAGAACTGGAGTAGCCTGAGGACGAGCTGCTGTCTGTGGAGACGGGACGATGGTCCACATCCACTCGTAGTTCTCCTGAGCAACATTTAATTTACCACAAAAGTGGACCGTTTTGAGTTGACACGGATAAAATTCAAATCAAATGAACACCAAGTCAACTCTTATTTTAGGCCATTGGGAGCAAATTTCTACACACTGGAAAAGCAGAGATAGCTTGGATCAAAACAATTTTGTTACCTGCGGTAGAGGTAGGATGTGCTGAAGGTCCCATATGATTGGAAGGCATTACCCTGGCAATGCCACTGAAGGGACGCTTCTCCATCTTCATCTCCCTGCTGGGCGACAAACAATAGTTTGAAGCATCCTGTGTTTGTAACAGCATGCACATTTTTATAAGCTAAATTTGACCATAAATCTAATTTATCTATGTTCTCCAGTTAGATGTGTTCTGAAATTTGATCAATTCACTTCTATATTCTACTGTGATGAAAATAGAGTAAAAAATGATTTAATCGCAGTAACTCTGACCTCTAACCACTACAATCTAATCAACCCATCCTCAGGGTCCAAGTTGACATTTGTCCCAGATTTCAAGAAATTCCTTCAGGACGCTTTTGAGATAATGTGGCTACAAGACTGGGATGGTGGGATAAACAGACAGATAACTTCAAACAAGCCTCTGGCCATGGCTGTCCCTATTGCAGAGGGATTACAACAGAACAAAATATTTAAAAAGGGATACATTAAATTCGAAGTTAAGCCTCCCTACAGTTTTACTAGAAATCTGCCCTGGTCAAGACAAGACTTGAAATGCTGCTTTTTTCCACCTACAATCAGTAGGTGGAGACATTGTCCACTTAACATGTTTGAGCATCCAAAGCTCCTCTAGAGACATCTGCAAACCAGTTGCATGGAAAACTACAGCAGGAACTTTCCATTTTCTGTATCCTCTTTAAGCATGCTCATACACAAACACTAAAAGAGGCGTTTCCACCTGGCAAGTGGAAACCTGTTGATACTGGGACTGAAAACACAGAGATAAAGGGATAAAGAGAGCATGTTCCCACGTGGGCACGCAGGTGTGCGTGTGCCTGTGTAAATACATTCGCTTGCAACTCCCATGTTTTTGTGCTTTTGCAAGTCTCTCTGTTGGTCATCTCCTCATTAACACATCTTATCTGTGTGGCCCAGCTGAAACTAGTTACCCATTAATGTTGCAAAGACTACTGCTGAATATTTATTGTTGAAATGAGCAGCTGATTAGCTTGTAAGTCAATCGTTAAAAGAACAAAGCATCCGCTAACGATGCACAGCCAGAAAATGCTACTGAAATGAGGCAAAAAATATAATTTGAAATCACTACAGTTTTTACAGATAAGATGATAAACATATTGTAATGTACATACACATACAATAGCATAAATTATACTCTGCTTGTAAAAAAATTTCCTACAAGGTAGAATGTAGAGTTATTTTAACTGAAGCTCTACCTTGTTTTGGCATCACTTCCAAGCAAATCAGTGATGTATGCATACTGAATTCAGTGAGATAAACATTTGGGAATTTCATACTGACAAATCTATTAAACGAGCAGAAAACAAAAATTAAGTTGTAATTTATATGTGGTTCAAAATGGAAAAAGCAATTACGTGTGCCAGATTTGAAAATATGCCCTTGTGATTTTCTCCAGATGTGCCGGCAGATTCTGAGCATGTGAGAGGATGCACGCTAAGCCACTCTTGGCTCAAAAGGATATAGTGTATGTGTGACTCAGACAGTAGAGTCTAACAAGATGGAAACCTCACTTCCAGGTCAAATATCCCAAAAAAACCTTTTGCAAAATGTCAAAGCTGGGGATGCATTTGTATATCGATCTGTCCTTCTCAAACTTTGTGATTAATTACTGTGCCTCTTGGTTTTTGAACTTTTGAATAAACAAGTCATTCCGAATTGGCTCAGTTAACAAATGTTAGCTGAAACATGTCTAAAGGATACTAAGATATTGTAACTGAAATGATAATTTTAGTAGGAACGGGACTTTTTTTTCTTACTTTCGATGCTAAATACAGAAATGCTATGATGCTATGATTTATGCTGGAAGACTGCGCAAAACAAGCATGCTCCCTTAAGTCAGGCGAATAGTTTTTAGGTAAATCTCTGCAGCGACAAAAAAATGCCGATCCTGCAATCCGGATTTTGCACCATATTGTGACCTGGATAAAATCAAAATGAATTGTTCAGCCCTACAATAGACATATGATTAGAAATTAAAACTCTTCTTTCCCTGTTTAACTTTGATTTTTTAACTTCTGGCTTCTAGAAGGTTGGATTTAATCACAATGAATTTGAGTGGTTAAAGGCAGTACCTTTTTTTTTTTGAAAAGGTACACTTTCTATAGAGCTCAGCGCTATTTTTGTTGACCATACTGTACAATACAGACTGGAAAACTGGTATGGTGTCTCACCACAGAGCTAAAGTGGTTCAAGTGAAACCTCCAGGACTGAGAGCATTCATGAATGGTATTTATGTATCTAAGTAGATTGACATGATATGTGGGAGTTCCTGAGGCTCAATCTTTTCCATTTCTTTTTGCGTTGCAAAGAAACTGTAGCTTTAAAGATAATCTCTGCAGATAAAAGAAGAAATAAAGTGAAAACTGTCTGTACATTGTATACAGTATGTGTCTTAGGCACAATTCCTGGTGTATTCATGAGCTCAGTAGTAATTTATAACAGCCAAGTAAATCTATTACTATTTCAATGTCTGTTATCTATCACATTAAAAACGTGGCAAGCAAGTATCAGAGATTTGTGTCCATACATGACTAGAGAAACTAATTTATGCTTTTACTTCCAACAGGTTAAATTCCTGTGGTGGTCTTTCCTCAGTTGTACAAAAAAATAAATAAATAAATAAATAAGATCAAGTGCATCAGTAACTAAAGCTTAAATTGCTGCTGTGTGACACATCGCCTGTAATACATCACTTCTTTATTTACATTATAGGCCCACTTAGCCTCTCGGATAATCCACTAGGGCCAATGCTAAGTGCTAGTACCTTTGTTCTTAATGTTTAAATTTCCTTTAGAATTGGTTTGTGCTCTATTGGTCCATTATAGCATTTATATGCTGTGGTGTTCTTTCCTTCCTACATTTGCTTAAAGCAATTTAAAGCTTTTTTGTCTACAGGTCTTGTCTACCCATCTCCGATGCAGCAGCCTCATCAACACTTGACCTTGAAAGCGACTCATTCCCCCTGTCACTGAGTGAACAGTGGCTTCTAAATAGACAGCAACATTGATCTGATAAGTATATTTTGACCTTGTGGACAGAGCGAGGCCTGTCGGTTCTCCCTGTTAGACACAGCTCAAGACAAGAAGGTTGTATCCATTTTGCCATCAAATTCTCAGCATGAAACCACATATAAGTAATGGCTTATTCAAATTTGTGAAAAATATTAGGTTATCAGCCTCAGTGGGGATTGTCCCTCACTTATTTACCACATAATTAAACAATGCTATGCTTTGATATAGCAAAATCAAATGAATATCCCGACTCTTTAAAGCTTCATAGCTACAGAGGAAAACTTGAAACTAACCCTTTAGACCCTCAAACATTTTACTTACACCTTGACAAAAATCAAGGTTAGTGATGTGAATCAGTGATACTTGACTCACTTTTGTAGCTCTAGTTGAGTCTTAAGTTTCTTCTTTGCTCCTTGGGTCAGGTCGTATTTGTTCAGGTCTTCTTCTGTCAGCGCTAAAAACTAGTAAATAAAGAGAAACGGGTTTTAAACTATTCAACATCTATTTATAAAGAAAGCAGCCATAGAGTGTATTTATGAATGCAGAAAAAAAGGTCAATTATTACTGCAACTAGCGATAAAAACTGATAGGTGATTACTGCAATGATCTGGAATAAACAAATTTCAGGATAGATTCTAAATTGGATGCACCTCCTCCATGGTGAGCTGTTTGAAGACAGGATAATATTTGTGCAAGCGAAGCCTGCGGAGCCAGTCCAGGATGCCATTCTGCTCTGGAGTGTTCGGCTGGGACTGGCAAGGAACCTGTGTGTGGGACTGTGAACGAGACTGGGAGTACGACAGGGACGTTGGCTGGGAATGGGACAGGTGGAGGGGCTGAGGCTGTGCACCTGGTGCACTGCTGGTTTGTGGCTGAAGATGGTGCTGGGGGTGCTGCTGGAGCTGAGAGTACGAGTGTGACTGACTGTTCTGAGGTTGCTGCTGAGCAGAAGGCTCACCCCCCAAAGCCACAGAGCACTGGGTGGGCAGGGTTGGGACAGGGGGAGGGAGGGAGGAAAGCTTGGGGGAGTGCTGATGATGATGAACAGAAAGAGGAAGAGGAGAAGGCAGAGAGGAGAGGTGAGGAGAAGGGCGGCTCAAGACAGAGCTGTGAGTGCTGATGACGGGCTGAATGCTGGCCACTCTGTACACCGCCCTGAGAAAAGAAATGAAGTCAGAGGGAAACAAATAATGATGAGAAATGATTAAGATGACGAAAAAAGAAAAAAAAAATCTTTACCTGGTGGTTCCTCTGTACTGAACCATGCAGCCAAGACCTGAAGGATAAAACAAAATGACCATTATATTCATTATCATCTCCAGCTTTTGTTTTGAACTACTTAAAGTCATTCCAAGATAACTCTTGTTTAAAAGAAACAGTTAACCATTTTTCAAAAAGGTTTTGGCTTTTCTGGAAAAAAAAACTACATGCCTATTATGGCTTTGAATACCACTTTGATACAAAATAAAAACATCTGATAGATTAGGAATTCAGATGGACTTTAGAGTGGGAATTTTTCATCTTCTTACTTTCGATATTAAATACAGAATTGCTATGATGCTATAATTTATACTGAAGGACCTCGCCAAATATCCAAACAACACAGAGACTTTACTTTTCCGCTAACAAGCTGCACAGTTGAGTGAGAAAAAGGGCTTGAAGCACAAATTTTCAAGAGATAATCATATGTTGTGAATTTTGGAAGTGATTACTTCTGCTTCTTTTCAAATTTTTTTAATTACTATTAATTAGTGTTGGACATCCAACACTATGGGCATGTATATCTGCCTGAGGAAATTGGTCACTTGTGGTTACTCATAATGTGACTGCTGACAGAATTATCAGGATGAATTCTGAGGTGTATATGGCTGTGCTTTGTGCTTCATCCATCCATCCATTTTCTAACGCTTATCCTGCTGTGTGCTTCACATTTAACCAAATTCTGTAGAACTGATAGTATGGGTCCTCACAGTGTAGATGGATAATGACCAAAAACAACTATGAAAGCACCTCAGGATTTTCTGAACACAAAGAAATGGGAAATTTTTCAATAGCCAACTCAATCACCTGATCTTAACCTAATAGAGCAGTTTTTCAGTTACTGCAGACAAAAGTGAAGGCAGAAAGGCCCACAAAAAAGCAGCAACTAAAGGTGGCTACAGTCAAGGCCTTGCAAAAATTTCAAGGGGCAAAACTCAGTATTCGGTGATATCCATGGGTTCCACAATTCAAGCAGTAATTGACTGAATGGAACTCATCAAAGTATCTAAAACTACAGTTATATTCATAATTATGATAGTTCTCTAATGACATTTGAGACTCTGATAAGGGACGTGCTCTACATAAAATGGCTGTAATTCCTAAATGGTAAATGCCATATTTTTTTATGAAAATGCATTAATTAAGGCTTAAGGCTACACCCCAGTTTCAAATCCATTGTTGTGGTGTACAGAGGCAAAATGGTAAAAATTGTTTTTTTGTACAAATAATTAAGGACCAATCTGTATTCATTTTAGCCTTTCTTCCCAAGGTTTCCTGTGAGTACACACACAGACACAGATAAAGACATACATGCTAAGGCTGAAAACCATGTAAAAAATACAAGCACACTGCCCTGAAGGCTAAAAATACATGGGATGAAGTCGCATTCACAGAAATCACACACTCTCTCTCACACACATACACAATTCAACATGAGGTCACCAGTCTCTCAGCTTCCTAATGCAAACATGCCAGGTTGAATTGCTACACCAGACTAAAATAGATCCGGTCTGCTCCCTCCAACACCTCCAAAACACAAGGTGAAAATCCCGCCTATCACCACTGTCACCTCTTCACAACCACCAAACGAGACCTATAGTCATGCCCCTGTCCTTTCCATTACCTCTTTTTTCACTCCTCTCACCTCAAACACCAACATCCCCACATTAAATCTTGCCCTACTTGCCCCGTCCCTCTTTGGCACCTTCATTCTCTGAATCTAAGAATAGGGATCCCCTGTTTTATATCCCTACTATCCTCTGCAAAGACTTTTTTGTTTTAAAAATTCTGCTGCCACACACTCAGGGCATTGGCGTCTGATAAATTCAACAAACTACTGTCCAATTTTCAACATTTGTTGAATTAAATAAAGACTTACTTGAGCTAGAGGTGAATGGGCAGGTTGGGGCTACAGAAGCCATAGGGGGGGAGGGTAATGGAGGAAGGGAGGCATAACGGTTGGGTGAAAGAGGTCTGGGGGAGGTAAAGAACAGCTGGACGCTATGGTGCTGGAGGACATGGCAGGGCAGCGCTGTGAGACACCTGGGTGCAAGCAGACAGGACATGGGGACAGACAGGTAGACAGAGATTTACAGGGAAGAACAGAATTTATTTATATTAAAAAAAATAATATAATGTGATTTTCATCAGTTATTTAATAAAGTTAACATTTAAAATATTCTTTTCATTTTACTAATCTAGGTTTGATAAATAGGACCTACAGTACATCTCAAAATATTAGAATACATCATTGTAAAATTAAAACAAAAAGCTAGAAATGTTTCAATTAATATGCAATAAATATAAAATATATGAAACTTTAACTTTATTTTGACTTTCGGTTGTATTCTTCTGCTCCTCTACAATTCAGAGGCAAATTTTTGAAACAATCTTGTATTTTCCCCTGTGTTAAACAAGGAGAGGACTTTGCAGATAAGATTGGCAATTTATTCTGTGATTTGTTTTGCTTTTTATGTCTCATCCAGGGTTTGTTGGCTTGCTGCTACGGGTCATTTAAGCTTGCAACATTTTTAGATGAGGAGGGTAGAATAATGAGCACTTGATACGAACACAATGCAATAAATGTCCACGACAGAGTTTATATAGCGCTTTGGTCATATCTAGCTCTGCCTTTTCTGGAAGAGTGTTTTCGCCACACCTTGGTTGTTATTCAAGAAATGGATATGACGTTGTGTCATGGAGGTCTGCGCTACCATCAAAACGAATAGAAATATTGCAATGCTGGGGACAAAATCAATTCTTATAATCGTCACATAAAAACTGATGATACAACGCAAAACAATTTTTAGCGTTGTAATATAAACAAACCATCTGTACCAACGTCACCATTAAAGTGAACATATTAATGCTTCACTACTTATAATAAAACAATGGATATTATTCTGAAACATCCTTAGATTTGCCAAGAACTTTCTCTTCACATAAATGATGCGCAGCTTTTTCTTTGTAAAAGTTAATACCATTAATAAATGAACTGATTAGATTGAAAGCATCTTAAATTCATCCCTCTGTGTGTATAACCAAACAAGGAAGCGATGGAGTTTCACTGTGTGCAACAAAGAATACTGTTAGCCCTGGGGAAAACCATCATTGACAAAGGATTTGTCAGGTATAACAGACTGAGACTGACTGAGTTCTTTTCTTCACTATGGAGATAGTTAAATTTCTTTACTGCTGCATTGTTTATTGGTCAAACAGTCTCAATTTTTACTGCTGATTACTGCTCCAGTCAGATAGTCAGTTGGTGGGTGATGACATACTGTATGCAGAAAGTTGTCACAACTAGAAAAATTGCCTAAGGAAGGCATACAAAGCTGACAGTTAAAGTATGGGTCATGAAGATGGGCTAGGGTAGGTTTTGTGGTAGTGTTATCCCTAGAAATCTTATTTTTTCAGCAGTTTAGGTGCATGTCCTGTAATAAACTCCGGATTACAGAGCTGTGTATTGGGGTAAAATTTTGTAT
>KV751352.1:3920328-3964771 GCA_001698575.1 Mola mola
AAGAGAGAGAGAAAGAAAGAGCAAGTGAGAGCAATTATAACTTCCTGGGGATTCACTGGAGACACACACATACACACGGACTCACATACACATTCACACACACCATACAGGGTTGATTTCAGCATTGAGAAATGTGCTGACCTGCACTAAGCAGGAGCCAAGTGCAACAAAACACTAAATACAAACGCTCCTCTCTGAGCCGGGTACTTTCCCTTCACTGCTCACACGTTTCAACATTGTGCCTGCCTGCAACTGTCTGAGCGTAAAAGTGCGTGTTTACGTCTGTGCGAAACAGTGGGGCAAAATAAATAACATCTGGCTTCTATGGTTTTGACTTTACATCTTCACTGGATTGAGAGAGGTTTTCAGTTTCTTTCTCCCACAAAGACCTGAGATCATGTCTCAATAATTCTTTTTTGGTCCGCTGCAGGATGGTCCCACAGATTACTGTAACAGAGAGTTAATGAGCCACTAAGTCTTCTGCATCGCTGGGAAATCCCCTACCTTCCACCCTGCCTATGATCTCCATCTTTCACTATAAAACATCCAAGCAAAGGAACCACATTTGGTTGCAAACAACTACTCCTTTTCTCGGTCCTCTTTTATCATAATTTTTTGGAAAGCTACAGTTGACCACATTTTCCAAGAAGAGTCATATTCTTCACATTTCTAAACCCTGCACAATATAGATCACCAGACAGAGGGACAGTTGATAATTCAAACTCCCCATTTAGCCCCACCAGCTTAAGACTAGTCATTAGAATGGCCATAAAAAGAGGAAAAGTAAAAAGATGCATTTTGAACGAATTATAAACTTCTGAAATATGGAAACAAACAATACATGTCATTCTTTGTTTTCAAAATGTTTTTTAACACCTTTTATAAACCCAGTGGCTGACAACATCACTGTGTGTTGGGGAGGCAGCATCGGGAGCAGTGGAGCAAACAAACTGAACAAGTTTGTGAGGAAAGCCAGCTCCATGGTGGGGATGGAGCTGGACAGTGTGGAGGTAGTGACTGAGAGGAGGAATAGAGGAAAGCTGAAGGCTATCATGGACAATCCCTCTCATCCTCTATACACCCAGCTGCAGAAACTCAGGAACACCTTCAGCTACAGACTCATACAGCCACGGGCCTCAAAGCACTTGGGGGGCTCCTTCATTCCATCTGCTGTCAGACTGCACAGTCTGATGGCACAGCTCCCACCCCTCCCAGCACCACCCACTCCACAGATTAAGGACTCTATTCGTACACTGCTCTAGGGAAAAAAAAACCCTGATAATGCACATGTCCAACTATTTTTCATATATATAGAATTCCAATGTTCGGTATGTAAACTTCATATACACACTGTTTATTTATTTATAAATCTTAGTAACATTGCATTTGCACACTCTATACACAGAGGCCAGATTGTACAAAATACTTAGTATATTTTTTTAATTTCTAGTATTTATAGTTTTTATTTATCCTTTCTTATACCCTGTGTTGACTTATTTTGGTACTTTTTAACATGTGCTGCTACTTTCACTTCTGTTCTGCTGTGTCAACCTGAATGTCTCCCAAGGGGTAAAGGTACATCTTTATCTTAAGATGTGGCTTAATTGACTTCTGTGTGAATTGTGACAGGAATTTGTAGGAAATGTTTTTACAATGCTGGCAGAGATTTTTCACAATGTAGGCTTTTCTCTGTGTTTTCCAGAGGAAAGCAAGAAGATAATGCCAGGACAGGAGGCAAGAAAAGTTAATCAAGGCAGCCAAAACGAGGGGAAGCTTGCTGGCAGAGTTGCAGGTTCTCTAAATTGAGGTAAAGTTAAACGGCATATCATTGCTAACGCAGAAGACAAAATTGGTAAATTTAAAAGAAAAATTTAAGGATTACATGACAACCTCTTCAGAAAATCTTTTAATATTTATTTACAAATGTTAGAATAACTATCTATATCTTCTCATGATTGTCCCCCAAATATCTAATTTAAAAATTTTGCAATCTCAATTTAGAGGCTGTGTCATTTTGAAGTCTGCATTTGAAAATGATTGAGTGATAGCAGTGAGACTTGATTTGAAGGTTCCTTCAAGTGTGTTCAAATTTTCAAATCACACATTTTCTAAAGAATGACCTATGGTGAACACTGCAGGAGTGGAGGAGCTCTCCTATGACTAAGTATTGGGCCTCAGGTGAGATATATAGTAGAAACACAAATGTAAAAAATATTGAAAAGACAAAGCAAGGCTAAGGTAGGTAAATTACTATTGAATTGAAGCAAAGCTATCCAGTAGAATACCTTTACTTCTATGCAGCTCTTTTTAATTTCAGATATTTTACTGCTGTACACAATTTCAAGTTTCCACATCACACTTTAGAAATTGCCCCCAAGAAAACTAATTCATGTTGGTTGGCCAGTCTCTTAAAAGTCAGTTCTTTTTCAACAACCAATGAAAACATTTCAGTACAATTAATCTATTCCCTAAAGGACATGATAGGGCTACCAGTATAACTGTGGATGTAGATAAAGTAACAACCACATACAGTAGATGCCTGGAGGAGTTTACAGAATAGGCATAAAATGCCAAGGCAGTAGATCTCAGGTACAACAATACAATAGAGTTGAGTTTGTGTACATGTACAAGAGCATACACATACAAATTCAGCTCACAGCCAATGAGAGCAGATGTACATAGCGTGTGTTATGTATGACATAATCCAAAGCAAAATGAGCCATGAACTCCTTTACCCTTTCTCAGTTAAAGACTTAACATAGAAGAAATGTCAAAAGTAAACTTTTTCCTGGGCCATTATCTTAATTTTCCTGTTAATAAAGTGGTAATTTCATCATATGCCCCTCATTTTTCAAATATTATTAAGTAAGATTTGTTGAGTCTTCATATGCATGATCATGAAACTCCCATAGGGTTTGCCATACCTCATTGTAGACCAGACAGTCCCACAGGAAATCTGGGACTGATGACTATGTAGTCTCTCATTCAAGGCTTATGTTTATGTATAGGCTTATATTTATATTATAAACTAAACCATTGTTAAACCAGATTACCAGGCAGCAGAACCAAAGATCACAGTTACACATTTTAGTTTCTACAATTTAAAATTATGTTCATGTTATTTATGACCTTAAAGCCTCTTCATCTGGTCCTCAGTGCATCCAAGTTATGCATTTAGTTCAGTTAAGGTTAAAAATTTTGTTTTTCCTGAAGAGCCTGCCTGCGGATACCCCAGATTATCTAACAGTTACCCATCATAGTGCCATGAAAACCTGCAAAAGCCATTCTAATTTGGAAAAAAAGTACTACAGCCAAAAGAGCCATTTCCCAGGTAAACTTGGCTGGCTATCGAGATGTGAACAAAATTTAACATGACAGCATTATTTGTCAGTGATAGCGCCTTCCAGTTACAAGCTAATAAGGTAACAAACATTAAACAAAAGATGCTAACTACACTCACTACTCTGAAATGTCCACTAGTTGCCAATTTTGGTGCAGGACAGACTTCTGATGTGAGGCTGGTCTGATTGAGGCACAACATGTAACGTTACCTAAAGTCAGCTAAAATGTAATCTGAGTAAATGCTACTGCGTTACATTTTGGAAAATATGTTGAGGGTAAGGATGCACCAGGATATACCAATATTTTATAAAAGATTTGTCTGATAACCGATACACATTTCTACACTACACAGAAGCACCACCTGGACACCTGAACAGAGTGAAAATGTGATTTTCAGCAGAAAGGGTCTTTAAAGCTGAAGCCAGGTGTAGGACAGCAGATGTAGCCAGTGCAACATTAATGAGACATAAAAGATTATTATCAGCCACTAGTATTGGTGGAATGGCACCTTACTTACTGATAACCAACATCTGGCAACCATGTTGATATCAGACGATACAGATATTGATAGGCTATATTGATGCATCCCTGATTTGTGGTAGGGTCTTTATATAATGTGACAAAATTAATTAATTCACAGTCACAGCTTTGACAGAATCATGAAGAGCAAAAAGTCCTCACATATATGACTGAAGGTAAAAATTCATCAGCAATGTAGCAAATTTAGAAATTACTGCTGAGGATCCACCATGGGCTTGAAATTTTTATTTTTATTTGACCAAACTGGCATTACCTATTAATAGGCAGTCATAGGTAGGTACAGTGCCTTACATAAGTATTCCCCCCCTTGAACTTTTCCACATTTTGTGACAGTACAACAACAAATTTAAATGAATTTTATTGGGGTTTTATGTAATAGACCAACACAAAATAGTGCATAATTTTGAAGTAGTGGGAAAATATCACACGGTTTTCAAAATTCGGTTTACAAATAAAAATTTGAAAAGTGTTGAGTGCATATGTATCCACTCCCCTTTACTGTGAAACCCCTAAGTGAAATCCAGTGCAACAAATTGCCTTACAAGTAACATAATTAGTAAATAGAGTCCACCTGTGTGCAATTCAATCTCAGTATAAATAAACACCTGTTCTGTGGAGGCCTCAGTGGTTTGTTAGAGAACATTACCGAACAAACAGCATCATGAAGACCAGGGAACTCACCAGACAGGTCAGGGATAAAGCTGTGGAGAAGTATAAAGTAGGGTTAGGCTATAAAATAATATCCCAAGCTTGGAACATCTCACGAAAACTATTAAATCCATCATTTGAAAATGGAAAGAGCATGGCACAACCGGAGACCTACCAAGACAAGGCCGTCCACCTAGACTGACAGGCCAGGCAAGGAGAGCATTAATAGGAAACGCAACCAAGAGGCCCATGATAAATCCGGGGCAGCTGCAAAGATCTACAGCTCAGGAGGGGGAAGGTGCTCTGGTCAGATGAGACCGAAATGTATCTTTTTGGCCTTAATGCAAAACGCTACGTGTGATGGAAACCTAAAACCGCACACCACCCTAAGCACAACATCCCCACAGTGAAACATGGTGGCAGCAGCATCATGCAGTGGGGAGGCTTTTCTTCTGCAGGGACAGGGAAGATGGTCAGAGTTGATGGGAAGATGGATGGAGCCAAATACAGCGCAATCCTTGAAGAAAACCTGCTGGAGTCTGCGAAAGACTTGAGACCGAGGTTCACCTTCCAGCAGGACAACGACTGTAAATATACAGCCAGAGCTACAATGGTTCAGATCAAAGCATATTGAGAGAATCTGTGAAAATCTGTGGCAAGACTTGAAAATTGCTGTTCAGATGTTCTCCATCCAATCCGACTGAGTTTGAACTACTTTGCAAAGAAGAATTGGCAAAAATGTCAGTCTTTAGATGTGCAAAGCTGGTGGAGAAATACCCTAAAAGACTCGCAGCTGTAGAGAAAGGTGGTTCTACAAAGTATTGACCCGGGGGGGGGGTGAATACTTATGCATCCAAGAGATGACTGCTTTGTTGACCAATTTATTGTTTGTGTCACGATAGAATGTATTTTGCACCATCAAAGTACTGTGCATTTTGTGTTGATCAAATGGTAAAAAATACCATTTAAGTCAATTCGAATGCCAGTTGGCACCACTATAAAATATGGAAAAGTTCAAAGCATATACAAGATACTGTACATAAGGGCACTTTTAAACACTGTAGAGGTACAATAATGCTACCCCTGAGCGTAATCCCTCATTTTAGGACATTATTGATTTTAACAGATTAATCTTGAACTACAATGAAGTAAGAAACTTGTTAGAAAAAGTATTTAAGTAGAAGTACAATTATTGATTTAAAATAACACTCAATAAATATAATATGATAATACTCAAATCTGGACACATGGATCACTATGACTCCAGAACCAATAGACTACACCCGCTTCTAGATCAATAGACTTCATATATCTGGACTTATAGATTCCAAATACTCTTGCACTTTATCAGCAACACCCAAATCTGGATACATATACCACTATGACCCCTGGACCAATAGACAATACCTACTTCTGGATCAAAAGGAAAGAAGGATTCCTCCTCTGTGGTTCTTCCTGAGGTTTTTGATTTTTGCCTATTTACCGGCTTTTTTAAGTTTTCTCTCACAGAGTTTGAGGGTCTAAGGGCAGAGGGTGTCACATCTGTACAGTTTGTAAAGGCCCAGTGAGAAAATGTGTAAATGGTGATTTTGGCCAATACAAATAAAATTTGATCTGACTTACACAGAAAAAAACAAACTTAATTACAGTAATTTGAGTACATGTAATCTGTTACATACACCCCTGACGTTTCATCTAACAATAGCCTTCTTGATATGCACTGGTCTTTCACTGGTCAACCTAATGCAATCATAATGCAATAAGCAGTAGTGGGCAGAGCGCAAGACCTGTGACTCATAGATCCAGAATTTCCAAATGAAGGAGAGAGAATTGATGCGCTTCCTTACTTTTTTCAGGAGTCTTTAAAAAGTATTATTAAGGAAAATCATGTTAAATAAAATCTATATAAGTCATAGCAGAGTATTTATGTCTGGAGTGCAGACACTGGGCCTTGTAAATCTTTTGTTGATTAATCTGGTTGCCTCTGCTTTTCTTTCGGTGTAATTGCTCCTTTTGTAACGTTATGGCTACAGACTCAGTGGCTCTAGACAGTATCTTTCATATTTGTCATGTTTTTAAGAAGCCACAGTAGCAGTTGAGAAGACAAGGGGTGTTCAGTTGGTTGCAACCTGCAACCTCACACCTTGATGTCACTAAATCCTATATACAATCCTATATATCAGAATTTACCAAAAAAAATCAAAGAATAAATAAAGAATCAAACAAACAGAACTACACAAATTAAATTATTTTAGTGCAATCACAATTCCATTGCATCTTTAAAAATGTAAAGTTTGCTAAATGTACATGAATGCTATAACAGCCAACTAAACTCTGAGTTGATCCCTACCGTGTGCCAGCAGGTGCAATGTGAGCGGCATGGTTGGCAGGCATACGGAGGCAGATAGGATGCACTGGCATCAGACAGGGAGCAGGCAGCAGGTGTCAGCGGGGCCAGAGGCAGCGACATGGTCTGATGGTGATAGTGATGATGTGGTGGGGCATAACAGATGGCACCTCGCTCCACGCCAGGGCCTGCCGCTTGAGCCTCTCCTCCTCCTCCACTGCTCACCTGCAACATGTTCAGAAATTTCCGAAATCTCATCTTGAGTAAGGTGCGTGTGTGAAGCTAGTGGAGTTACGCAGTGAACTGGGCATACCTATAAGAAAGGTTAGACGTGGTAAACAAATGTTCTCGTCAGATGATGTTATTAATCTGCTGCGGTTAATGTTGCGAATTGCAGCACCCTGTCATCTTTCATTCAACTATGTAATTTACTCTGTTCACCACATAACAGAGCCAGTCTGTCATTGACAATTCCTCGCCTGTAATTTTGGTGTGAAAGTAACATGTCAAGGAGTTGTACTCATCTACAACATATTTCCTCTGCCTGGTCTCTGAGAATCCTTAAGGTTAGTGTGTACCTCACCTGCTATAATAACTTTTCCTTTCCCTTGCGCAGGTGAAAAGCTCACTTGTGGCCAGGAGAGTGACGGATGGGCGGATGTGGTGATAAGTCAGAACACCCCTCAATGGTTACTTACACCCAGTGTTTTGAATTTATGAGACCTGAAGGAGGCACCATGTCAGAGAAAGGTGGATTCATAGAAGAGTAACAGCCTGCAGCGTGTTAAGCATGCCATTGCCTCACCTGCTTCATGTGCCCTTTCATGTAACTTGTTGTTCTCACAGTGGGCTACCACATCTTCCCATTACCGCCAAGCAGAACTTCCATTAGTTATTGGTTTGGTTTTTTTAACATAAAACTACCTGAACTAGCGCTTAAAATTGGAACTACTGTCTGCAGCAAAAATGAACATTTCACCTTCAAATTTAGAATAATCTGTGATGCAATGTCAGTATACAACATTCTCTTAAGGCCATATCCATATATCATATATCATCCATATACGGTATATTTCTCCTCAAATGCTCTTCATAAGTACTACAATTTAGCAACAAAATAAAATATTGTTACCCTTGTTTTTACCCATATGCCTTCATACTAACACTGCAACAATATTGTAGGGATGACTACAACTTAGAACAAAATATTAACACGATGAGATTAATAAAAAAATATATATATATCATTAATTTATATATAAAGAATGAATTGGATGAAGGCAAATATTACAAATAGAACACTCCAATAAGTTCAGAAAATTACATCACTGAACTATAATGCAGCCTTTAAAACCAGGAAAACTCAGATGATATACTGTATATTCATACAAACCCAAATTACCAAAAAAGTAGGGACACTGTGTAAAAATGTAAAAAAAAAAACAAAACAAAAACAAAAATACAGTTATTTGCAAATCCTTTTCCACTGAGGACAGGGAAAAGACAAGATATTTAATGTTCGAACTGATTAACTTTATTGTTTTTAGGAATATATACACAAATTCTAAAGTTGAGGCCTGCAACACATTCCAAAAAGTAGTAAGTAAGTAGGTTAACTGGTAGCAGGTGATAGTACCATAATAGAGTGTAAAAGGAGAGCTCCTGGAAGGCTCCATCATTCACAAGACAACAATGGCTGATTTATTAATGACTGACTTGTGAACGTCTGCATGGGAAAATAGTCCAACAGTTCGTGAAAAATGTTTTTTTTCATGAAATTTACAGATTTGAAACTTACAAGTTTTCCTCTATGCCTTCTGCCCGGTAGCTCCCTCTTGAGCATCCTTGTACCATCTAAAACCATCCCCGTCTGCCCACTCTAACTTTGTCTCCAAATTTTTCGACCTATGCTGTCACTCTAATGTGCTCATTTCAAATCCGATCCATCCTCGTCACTCCCAAAGAGAATCTCAACATCTTTAACTCTGCCTCCTGTCTTTAAGTCAGTGCCACCGTCTCCAAGCCATACGACATTGCCGGTCTCACCACCCTCTGGTAAACCTTTCCTTCAACTTTTGCTGCCAGTCTTGTCACAGATCACTCCGGACACTTTTCTCCACCCACTCCAGCTGCCTGCGCTAATTTGTGCATATTTCCCTAAAATAATACAATAATAAAATGTAATGAATTTGAAGATTAAATATCTTGTCATTATGATGACATTATGACTTTATGCTGAATTCAACCAAATATAGGTTGAAAAGGATTTGCAAATCAATGCGGTCTGTTTTTATTACGATAATCCACAACGTCCCAAAGTTTTTGGAGCTGGGATTTGTAAAATAATATACCATATAAAACATATTGCCTGACCCTACATGTAATGTATTTTTTACATTTTAAATTGCAGACATAGCTCAAATGATTTCGATAAAGAATGTCATTTAGAAGTAAAATTAGTCCATTTTTACTTGTAAAGACATGGGAGTGAAACAATGCTATATTGGTGACATTCTGGTTGACCGTCCTTCAATGAATTATCAAGTTGTACCAGATTTGAAAGTTTGGAATGAACTTATATAAACTACGTGAGTTGAACCTGTGGAGGACCACAAGTGTCATGGGAGTAATATTAAAGCATTTCCATAATTAATAGCTAATTCTACAACAAAAAGGAAAAGTATTCAATAAATTTGCAATTTAATTCAATAATCTATAGATGTGATTAGTAATAAAAAGAACTTACAAATGAAGTATTATTTCATCAATATCTAGTTATTAATATTACAAATGGATTTACAAATCACTTTTCAAATCACCTTTCAAAACAATAATTACAGAATTTAAAAGCACATTAATGAATTAATCATTCCATAGTGAAATGTAAAGACACAGGAATACAGGACAAATTGAATGGAATTTTTCCATTTTTATTTCCATATGCGAGTTGCTTTTCTTATCATATTAACTATTTTATTTACTATAACCTTTGACTTCTCCTTTAAGCCTCTACATTCACCTTTTAGGTGACACTGTGTGGCAAAGTTGTTTCATTAATGTGCTTTTAAATGCTGCATTTATTGACTTCATAACTATATATGATATTTGGATATAATTTCATTTTTAAGTTCTTTTCATGAATCATCTTTTATTGCCCATTAAAACATAAATTTGTTATTGAGTTAGTGACCACACCTCTAGACAAATACATCATATAAAGATAAGAAATCAAATTGCAAATATGTTTCTTATTCTCATTTCTAGTGTACAATCAATGACATCTTTGAATATCACTCCCATGACACTTGTGGTAACCTTCTGAAGTTCATATTTAAACTTGTGGTTCCTCCCCACCTGAAGCATCCCTCTCACCTGTAAGATGTCTTGGATCTGACCGAGCTGCTCCCTCAGAACCTGCTTCTGATGAAAGCTGAAAGCCGGGTGGTGAGAAGCCATAGTGAAGAGTAAGAGAAACTGCTCCTCTGTCCTCCCGTCGTTCAGTGCCAGGCCGTAGTTATTGATCACCGTGTCTATGCGGGTCAGGGTCCGGTACAGGACTCCCGCCGCCTCCCTGTTGTCCGATCCGAGCAGGGCGATGGACACAAGCAGCTTGCTGCGCACCACTTCGTCTGTGACGTTGGTGAGGCCTGACAGGTCGGTGGGGTTGTTGGCTTTGATCTCAGCATCACGGAGGGAATGGTAGTCCTTGCGCGCCAAGTCTTCCAGGCACGAGCCGAGGAACCGGAGCTCGATTGGGACGCACAGGTCCAGAAGGCCGCATAGGAACGCGGCTCGCTGGGCTGAGGTGAGGGAGGAGAACCAGCGGTACACTCCCTCCCTCTGGACACAGCTCCGGCTCTCCACCATTGTCACACATCCACTCAAGATGAATTTGAGCCAGTGGTTTTGAACAATGACCGAAATCAAAATGTCAGACTTCCAGCGCGGACTAAGTTTCACAACAAAGGAGCGCGTGTCTGTGAGTGTGCGTAATTGCGCAGGCACGCGCGAGCAGCTCTACTCTCCCGTAGCCATGAAGGCAACGTTCGTTTGTAAACTTGAACAGCGAGCTTCGCCCTCTCCGTGCCCGCGGCCACAGCACTTACATGCGAAGGACAGCAGTCATTCAGTTGTCGGCGGAGCAGCGACGACAGAACAAGGTCCCGGTCCGAACACGAACATGTGACGCGGTAAGTGGTGCGGTATGTGCGGAGGAGTCCTTCCGCCGCTCGCACCGCTGAACGAGCGGCTCGTGCAATATGGCAGATCCAAAGTCGAGGAGTCGCTCAGCCGCACGGTTTTATGGTCGGAGCCGCCCTGCCGTGTGACCTGCACGGCGCAACAAACCCTTCCTGTGAGCTCGCTCCTCCGCCCTCATGGTTTTCCCCAACTTCCCAGAGATGCCGTCGATTGATGTTCAGCGTCGAAGTCCCAACCGCTAGCGAGACTGTGGCCGGGGGTCAACTTGACCAACGAGACTTGTGTGACCTGAAGCTGTCGTTGGAAACGGCATTAAAAACGGGTTTATTTTCAGATTGCCTCACGAGTAAAAAAAAAAAAAAAAAGAAAAAGAAAGAAAAGAAGCAATCGCTAGAAGTTCTGTTTGATGTCCATGAATGAATTCTGTGTAAAACAGAGTTGTGCACTGTCTATGCGCCTCATTCTGCCTTTTGAAAACTAGAAGAAAAAACAGCTGTGTATAACATTATCCCAACTCTGGCAGCAAGATCAGCCCAGTTCACAGAAAGTTCTGTTTTGATTGGCTGCGCATCCCGTCTATATCCGAGGTTTCTCTTGTAATTGGCTCAGAATTATATCCGCTGCCCCGCTGTTTCACATTTTTTCTCATGCGCTTATACAGAACCCAGCTCAGTTTTTGGAGCTTTAAAGCGCCAGGCACACGTATGCTAGTATGAAGACTTATCCCCTACAACTAATTTAGCTCGTACGTTTAGTCGCATTCATTTTTGAGTTTTACAAACTACAGCAAGAGCCCTAATCGAATATGATACTGTATATGCTGCAAACAAAGAGAAACGTTATTTAAAACTACAACGGCTGTCGTTACTGACGTTTGATTTCAGCTACAAACGCAAACACTATTGTTATTACCAGATTTCAGAATAAGATGCCTAATTAAAGACGCTGGTATATAAACAGTAACAAACATTAATACTCATTTCTATAAATAGAATAATCTTATGGCAAAGGCTGAATGATGCGGTTGTGTGGTTTCTTGTCAGGCCGGCTGGTGGTTCACTAAAGCCACTATATGATACTAAGATTGATGTTCTACATGTGAACATCTAGAAGCAGTGTCATAATTAGTAGCTTTAGATTCACCTCCCGAGTGTCCTGCTGTGACGCTCCTTCATGCTGAGCTGTTGTAGGTCTTATTTATGGCCACTAGGTGGCGGCAGATGTCTGTGTTGAAACCTGGTGCAGTGGGATATTTGCTGATGGACGCATCTATGCATCTATTATAACGCCTGACCATGCTTCATCATAGATAAAAACATCATACACTAAAAAAGCTATCAAAATGTTGACTGCACAGATCTTTACAGCACATGTAAGCTATTTGTCATTTCTCATCCACTCCACCCTTCTGTTTTGTTCCTTTCTTTTCCATCAATACTGCCTTCCTCCATCCTCCCTCTCGTTGAGATCATTGGCCTCTAGAGGTAAACCCTGCCTGCAAACACAGACCCTCTGGTTGACAGGGGTAAATTCGGTTAACGTTGCCATAGTGACCATTCCACTCTATCTCTGCATCAGTGCTGCTGCCTAACACACATACAGGCCTGCCTGCATGACAAGTAAAAGACAACAAAGCAAAACCAAGAGAGTAAGAAGTTAAAAACACAAAAGCCAAGAGTCATTTTATTGCAACACTTTCATTATTTTCTCCAAATAACTCAAAAAAAGAACAGAGACAGAAAGCCAGAATTTCCAGGAACAGAAAGAAAGAAAGAAAGAAAGAAAAGAAAGAAAAGCAAACCATTAAGAGAGAGTTTAGCATGCTGTAGCATGCTGCAGACTAACAGGGTAGCAGGGCATCGTCTCCAGGCTGATGGCATACATCAGAGCTTTAGTCTGGGACCAAGTGAATTGAAAATACATTGTTCTGCCTCTCGCTGTACAGGCACATTAGACTGTACTCTTGAATGGGAAAACACCAGCAATGGGCCTGCAGACACGTTTCAATTTGTAATTTTAGAAACACTGTAGGACAGATAGCAACAGTGAATCTCCCTGCCCCTTGGACGTTGTTACTGATGGCAACCTGCTCAGCCATCCCATTCTATCACGTGGAAGAAAGAGGATGCACATGGTGGGACACTTCAATGAGCGCTCATATGCACACATGCAAACAAACACAGAGGCTGGTCTGCCAGATGGTTTTGAAACACACACATAGAATAGATGAACTGTTTCTGGTATTTGTGGCTGCACTTTCCGTCTCGTATTCATTCAGGGTCTCGAGTCTGTGAAGGAGAAGCTGAGGAATGTCAGCAGTAAATCCTGAACTCAATTCTTGCTTCTAGAAGACAACAGTCCTATGTCATTGTAATGAAACTATTGGCTCTTTTCAGGCTATGATTTACCTCAAATTAGAGGCTTTATTTGGTTTAATTCAATGCAGAAATTTCAAATATCAATCGAAAGATATTTGGACTGTTCCATCTCAACTTCATGATCTGCGACACTGCTCCTATTAAACCACAACATGTTACATGGGCTTTTGGAGCTTCTTTCACATCCAGATTCAACACACAATTAAGATATTATATTATAAGTGCACGCATTGACGCTCGTGTATCAATTTGTGCTACAAAAGCAAGGTAAGTGGCGACTAGTACTTTTTCTCACATCTTGCATATATACTATCAAATGTCAGGTCTTTAGGTTAAGTTTTGAGAGAAGCCGTGGGAGACATTTATCAATATAATACTGTGTGCAAAACTGTCTTTCTGGCATTGTAAAAACTGAATGCAGGAAAGCCTCTGAATACCTCGGGTGGCGGTACATTACAGGCACAGGGCTCTGCCAAGGAAAGACTTTGTTGAACACCCACCAACTAATAGGAAGCACCGTCCTCTCACTGGTGTGTGTGTGGGTATGCATGTGTGTGGAAATGGAAGAGAGTAGTAGGAAGAGCTGGAGAGAGACCACAGCTGAAAGCTGATGCTGGTAGGCTAGATGGGGATGAGCAGTGACTGTGTCCTCATGAGAGGCTGTGCTTAAGTTCACCAACAATGTGGAAGGCCACAGATCAACTCAGAGAACCACACGCATGTACACATACACACACAAACATGCTTGAAAAACACATTTACACACGTATACGCTGCAAACGTACCGTATCCGGTAGTATAGCATTATCTGCTGATATGCACACTCACCCTCACACTCAGCCCTAGTACAGACTGGGTCAAAGCATTGAACATGTGATCTTATTTGTGTCCTTTGGCGTGAAAAATTAGGACTTGGGCTACTTTTGGTGATACATTGCCAGGATACCAGTTCCAATATTAGTCCTAGAATGAGACTTTGAGAACAAATTTTTTGAGTTAAAGATGATTTAGATTAAGGTTTCTGTTAGGCAGTGGTGGGTAGGATGGTGGTTGCGGTACGTTTCCACATAATTCATGTAAAGTTATAATTAATGTCCCTGCAAGTGATGAAAACAAGCGTGTGTATTTGTGTGTGTTTACAGGGATCCATCAACTACGTATCCAAGCAGAACACACTCACTCACTCCTACCAAATCCTACTTCTCACAGAGACACACACCATTGACCGCATATAAAGATGAAAAAAAGAGAAGCAAAAACATTAAAATAAAAAATCATACTCATACATCCCACCCCTCAGTCTTATGATATAGGACATAACTTTATGCCCCAGAATGTTTCAGTCATTTAGGGTTGTTTTCGTCACCCTGATGTATGTTTATGCGTTTATTTCTCTGATCAGTTTGGTTTTAAGTAATTATTTCATACTAGGAGAAACCCTGCACACAATTGAGTCAGTTATGTGTATGGGCATTAACACAAAACCTAATCACAGCACTCGTATCCAGGATATTTTGGTTTTATTTTTGCACATTGGGAGGAAATGGAGACACACACACAGTCACACAAAAACATCCATGCGAACACATACTTTAAACCATCAGTAACAACGTCTGGGCAAGTGGAGGAACCAGAAGGCAGGGCTTAAACAGTATAAATAGTGAATGGAGCAGTTACAAAATAAAGAATATATCCATCAATATATTATATATGAGAGAAAATGTTAATAAATTAATCGTAAGTTACAAATCTGTTGAAAACTCTTTTTTAAGATGAAAAAGTGTGTTTCATCAGTTCTGTCTGCAAAAAGTGGAAGCAGACATTTTGCCGTGATGCCAGCTGCAGCTCTCATGGTCTGAAACATCAGACTGCTTCGTTTCAGTTTACATGTGGATAACAGAAGCTCACTTGGGTCCAGTGTCTGGACTATGTTATCACCCTGTGGTCCAGGTGCCTGGACTTACTTTACCTCCCCGTCCCCCACTTCTTTGGGCTATGTACTTTCGCATCACTTTCAGGAAGACTGGACTGAGCTCAGCTGAGGTTAACCCAGTTCAGTCACCTTTAGCCCAAATGATGGCAGAGCACTCTTTGGTCCTTGTCTTGCTTCAACTGGTTGCTTTCAGGGACACGAAGGAGCAGCAGATTCATTGTTATAGTCACACAAATTTATTGTTGTAGCATAGATAGACTGACTCTAAAAGCAGTGCTGTCCTTAAATAAAAAAGTGGATAAACAACATAGCCACTCCAATGTTGAGCAGAATCACCATGACAACGAGGATCGAGCTGTAGGCCTGCGTGGGAGAGAGAGAGAATGGGCAGATTGTCAATAATAAGGACAAACGCATAAACCTACAAACAGACACAACTACCCAAAGCTATATGAATCCCTTATATCATCTTTACATAGTTTCTTATCAATATGCCAATATGTGCCAACCGTGTGCCAAATTAAAAGAGCAAGCATAATTTAAAGGACCAAACCACTATTTTTAACATAAAGACACAATATTCTCAAGGTTTTTGGCGATTAAAAGATTTTCTGCTCATGAAATACATTTGTAATGTCATGCTAGTTGGACCTCACATAACTGCATGCACATCAATGAATTTCTAGTGCTGCTAGGTGAATTGAAAACTGTCACTTCACCTAGAGGAGTCTTATTTACTGGGTCAGAAAATGCTAAAGCCCTGTTATTAAACCTATTCTTAATATTCTAAATAATTTCAAATGCATTAATGTCATGTTAAATGTCGTACTATGATATTTTTAGGATGACGGCATTTACCTTACAGCAGCAGCAATGTTCTGCAGTGAACATGAACGGTAGAGCTACTGTGTGATGCTTAAATGAAGCATTTTGAGCTTTTTAGAAGGTTATTTGTGCAACGATGGTTCTCTAAAGGTACATTAAGAACAGTTTATGAGATCACATACTTACTAGCACACTTAATCCATGCCACAAACTTTTATTCCGGGACAACCTTTCAATCCCAATTGGATCTTTGTCAGGTGAAAGTGTAAAAAGGTAAGTCAAACCTTATATACTGCAGACAATTGGACTGATGCAGTCTATAATGACAGGTGTTGTCAACACATCATACCATAAAAGTTGAAGAGCATCCAAAACATTTAACAATTTATTAAAATACAAGAAAGTAGTCATAATGCAAAGCAGCATACGGAATATCACAGACAAATATCAAAAACAGTTTTCCTGAAAGGCTAGCAACTACACGATGTGCGTATAAGCTCAATCGCTTAACCAATTACCTCTTCGCTAAAAATAGGATTGAGTGTGTAAAAACTGGTAGGTCAATTTAAAAATATTAAGTTCAAACCTAAATAAAAGGTTGGTTACAAGCATGTGAGAATGCTGTGGAGTATTTGTTAGTAATCATGCACTAGAATATTAAACTAATTGTTAATGTTAACTTAGTGAGTATACAATACAACGTTATTTGAGCTGTTTTAAAGTTAAAGAGGTAGAACTTGGAAATGTATCTTAATTGTTTGAAAAAGAATGTTCTTATATAACCAAATTAAAATAATATACCATAAAGGGAGAAGAGGGAGAACAAAAAAAATGACCTAAAGGAAGTCAACAATAAATTCAAACAAAATTAAATAAATATAGAGAAACCCATTAAAAAGCTACAGTAGACTGCTAAACCATTACTTCAGATAAACTATTATTATGTTATGACTAGATTATAACTTGTCAAAGATTGTGTCATTGGCAATTAAAATAGTTTTGCTATCCTGAAAAACCCCTGACACAACTTTTTCCACACAGTGAAATCCTGTAAATAATAAGCGTTTTCTCCCTTGATTCAATAATACAGTGTCTATAGTTTCATAATAATACTTAGATATTCTCATTTAGATTTCAAGAGATATTCAAGAGCTTTAAGAATTTTTTTCTGGCCAGGTGAATAAATTTAGTTTTGTCCTGAAAATCATGTTCACTCAAGCATTCTGTTTCGCTCAAAAATGTGACATCATTAGGAAATGGATAGTAAATGTGTCCACTCCCCGCGTTGGGGGTAGAAGTCAAAGCAGTATACAAACATGTTGTATTTGAAAATTCTAACATAATATTTATGATTAACTCTGGGGGATCAACTATGCTGAAATTTTTCAAATCGACCCTGAACATCAGGAACAAAAGAAAGGTTTTAATGCATTTCTGTAAGTTCTTTTCAACATACATTGTGTTTTTTGTATGTCGCCAACATTTTGAGGCAAAATTTGATTCGAGGACTTGAAGAATAAGGTATAATATTTATGTTTTTGTTGCTTTGTAATTAGTAGAACTGCATTTCTTTTTAATGAGCTTATTGGAAGCTGCTTTAGATAAAAGTTGTATGAAAGTCATGTCATGAAAAAAAAACAGGAAAGCACTGTAATGTTGGTAAATAAAATAAACAAAAAAATGTAATTTTTTGAAAAAATAAAGTTGAGCAAAGACAGAAAGCTAAATTTAAAGAAATTTCTTGCTGTGCAACTGATGTCTCACATTAAGTATAAATAGCACTACACAACAACAGAAAAAACATTTTGATTTGGAGGTCAATTCAAACAAAAGCATGGAGGTGAAGCAGTTAACACTGACAGTTTAGGTTTAAGAATATATCCCATTGACTTATCAGTATGTGACTGAGTCAGTTTTTCTTTCTATTCTTCTTAGCCTTCATGTGTGACTAAGTGAATTTGGATTTTTACTACACTCCACACTGAACTCTCAACCTATATTCTGCTTTTGAAAAACACAGCCAATTTATTGTTAATCCTCCCAGTGTGAAATCATGTAAATGCAAACACTATAAAAGACCTGGTTAAATAAGCACAGCACAAACAGTGTGCATCATCATTTGTTGTTCTTTTACCTTTTGCTGAAACTAGTATGAATTACTTCTCTGTTGTTAAAATGGGGTGCAAATTAATCCATCCACCAGAGCTCCCTTGACCCTACCAAACACTTTTTTGTTGTGTTCTTAACCCCTTAACACTGATTGTCGCATCATACAACTTGCATTCAGATTGCAGCCGTGATAGCATCAGCTTGAAAGCAAAAAGACAAATAATACATTTTTTAATAATAATTGTAAATAATTTCAGGCGTCAAGGGGTTAATAACAGGCCGTCTGTTCTGAAATACTGGCAGAGAATAAATAATTTTGCTGCTTTTGAATCTTCCCCTGGTACTGACAACTGCCATCATGAAACATCTCTTGAACAATACTAACTTAGATCAATCAGTAAACAATTATTAGCAATAATTCAGTAAAAACATTTAATTATTGAAAAGACAAGTTTTCTCAACATCTTCGGGCGAAGGTGGGGTCACCCTGGACAAGTCGCCAATTCATCGCAGGGCTGACATATAGAGACAAACAACCATCCACACTCACATTCACATTCAAACCTATGGGCAATTTAGAGTGACCAATTAACCTAACCCCCAGTTTGCATGTTTCTGGACTGTGGGAGGAAGCCTGAGTACCCGGAGAGAACCCACACAGACACAGGGAGAACGTGCAAACTTCGCACAGAAACGTCCTGACTCGGAATCGAACCCAGGATCTTCTTGCTGCGCAGCGATAGTGCTAACCACTGCACCACTGTGTCGCCTTCTTTATATCAATTCTTGTTATTTCATGGCACAAAATTTCTGTGTTGTACCACTTTCATAAATAGCCGTAATTCCAACAGCAAACAAGCTACGGTAAACATATTGTCAGGGTCTGTTAGTGTCAAGTGTCTGTCTTTTAGGGTCATTCAGTGTTTCCCATCTTATTTTGAAATTTTGTTGTGTCTTATTCCCCGTGTCCTGTCAAGTCTTGTCCCTCAGGTGTGTGTGATTACTTCTCTTGCCTAATGTGTCTCACCTGTGTCTAATTGTCTACCTCTCCTTCTGTATTTAAACCCTGTGTTCCTTTCCTTCTGTGCCAGATTGTCTTGTCTTCTGAGTGAGCAGTCCAGTGTATCTTCCATGTGAGTTCTTTCCATTTGATCATTGGTCCATATCCCGATTACTGAGTTTGCCTAAACCTTGACTGTGCCATGGCTGCCTAGTTTTGATTTCCCGGTTTAGACCTTTTTAAGTAAAACAACGACTGATTCAGAAAGCTCTCTGTGTGACTCTGCATTATCCTCTGTACCCTGTACCTGATAGTACAATCTGGCCAGAAATGGATTCAGCAGAGTCAGACCCGGTTCGCACAGCCTTGAAGGCGCAAGACGCACGTCTCTACTGGCAAAAGGACAAATAGGAATTTTTTTGTCAGGAAATGTTAGACGCAGCTAAACGCAATGAATCGGCATGCGTGACATTGTCTGATAAATTAAATTTCATTATTGATCGACTGCAGATCTAAGAGCAACCGTCTGCTTCTACAATAGCTCCTAAGGGTTCAGAAGCTGCAGCTGAATCTCTTGTTTCTACCATGAGTTCGCACTCTCCACCTTTCTAGCCCTGAATGTTTTTCTGGAGAGTCTGGGGATTGTCGACACTTTATTTCCCAGTGCGAACTACATTTTGAGTTTAATGCGTCTGATTTTTTCTTCAGACCGAGCCAAGATTGTATTTATTTTTCATTTGACTGGTCAAGCCAGATCTTGGGCTACGGCTGAGTGGAGCCGTCGATCAGCCGTGTGTTATTCCTTGCCAGAATTTTTGAAAATATTTATGCAAATATCCCAGTCGACATCTCCGGGCAGAGAAGCAGCCAAAGCGCTGGTATCTTTGAGGCAAGGCAAACGGTCAGTAATCAATTACGCTGTTGAATTCCGCACCATAGCTGCTGATAGCGGTTGGAATCAACCTGCACTAATAGACGCATTCCTCAATGGCTTGTCAGAGACTCTCAAGGACCATTTGGCTCCACTTGATCTCCTAGCGGATCTTGAGGCAGTGATTAATTTGGCCTCTAAGATAGATAAGAGACTCTGTGAACGTCAGAAGCCTTGGCTTCTTCCAGTTTGCTCCTGTTTCCCAGCAGCGAGTTTATCATCCAGTTCCCCAGCGGCAAATTTTTTTCTCCTGCTCCGTCTAACGAATTTTTTGACAGACTTGAACAAACCAATGAACTACCAGAACCGATGCAAATCAGCCGGACCCGCCTCTCTCCACTGGAACGATTGTGGAAAATGAAGGAGGAAAGGTGCATTTACGGTGCACAGTTGGGACACTTTATCTCCTCCTGTCCGGTTAGGTCTACAACACGTAACGTTGCCTCTTGGTCTTTGGTGAGTCAAACCAAACTACCTGGCAATTCCAAGAGACCTCTGTCATAATGCTCCAATCGAATTCTGATTCCCTAGTTCTCCAAGCATTAGTAGACCCCGGAGCGGACACTAATTTGATGGACTTCCAAGTTGCCAAGAGACTTCAGTTGTCCCGGGTAAAGCTTTTTCAACCTCTTTCTACATCAGCCCTAGATGGAAGACTAATGTGTAAGGTTACACACCAATCGTCCCCAGTGACGCTTGTGTTTGATGACGGTAATCGCGAGAGAGTAAACTTTCTTCTTTTCGAGTCTGTCTACCACCCACTCATTCTAGGCCTCCTATGGCTGCTAAAATATAACCCCCATATAGATTGGTCCACAGGAAGTGTTTTAGAGGGCAGAAAAGAACCATCTAATGAATGATTCTAATATTTTATTTTTCTTTAACTCTGTGTTTGTAATATGCCAGCTTCAGAAGAACTCAAGTAACATTCAAGTTTCCACTTTTCTGGAATGTGCTGATTACAGAGCCTCTAATTAAATAGATCTTAGTAGACCCCGGAGCCTACAAGAAGGCGGGAGATAATGGGACACAAGCTGAACTTGTCTACCGTCCTGGTCAGAAGGGTGGTCCATTAGTCTCAAGTGTCTGTCTTTTATGGTCATTCAGTGTTTCCCCATCTTATTTTGAAATTCTGTTGTGTCTTATTTTCCATGTCCTTTCAAGTCTTGTCCCTAAGGTGTGTGATTGCCTCTCCTCCCTCCTCCTTCTACCTCTCCCTTGTGTATTTAACCCCTGTGTTCCTTCCCAGTTTCGACTTTTTTTTTTTTTTTTTTTAAGTAAAGGGACGATTGATTCCAAAAACTCCCTGTGTGACTCTACATTATGGGATCCTCTGTACATCGAACCTGATACATGTAGTGTTATAATCTATCTGTGTAGGATTAAAATGGCAGACAAAATTAGCAGCTAGCTGATTAAGAAAGATAAACATTAGGCTGCTAAAAATCCAAATATTTGAAACCAAAACAACCAGTATTGTTCTGATGATTTGATTTGAAATGCAACCAATAAATTTCCTTATTTCCTTGTGGGTCACATATTATATGATTCTGCAGGTATACTGCGTAAACTAAAAGCATTAAGCCCTAAGCTAATAACTTTGGTGTGGTTTTTGAAGCTGTCCTACAAAATAATGCCAGCATTTGTATCACTTCAGGAAACACTGAAGAAAGTACTGCCAAAGACCTCCCACACAGATACCAAAGGACCTGTGCAGGCTTTTATCATTTGCAGGCTAAAAAAAAACTACTGCAATGCTTTCTTTTGTGGCCCATCCAACACACCTTTAGACAAACGGCAGACCAGCCAGAATGCAGCATTGTGTGTGCTGCTCATTTGGTAGCAGATTCATCTATGGGCACAATAAGAACCTCCTATTGGTTTTTCAAATCACTAAATGAAGTAGAAGCTGACTGCATGTAAAACACACTTTAAGGACATATTCCTTCTTTCCATATGGCACTGGCCTTTCAGGTGTTTATTGATGTAGTAGTAACAGAAAAGCAGAAGAAATTTAAATGTGCTGCCATTTTTGCATGAAATTGTAAAAGAACAGTTCATCCCAAAAATTAGTTATCAATTTCAACTTACTTTTTTTGCGTAATTCAAGCCACCAGAAGCCCAGACAGACATTTTTTTTACATCCTTCCAAAAGCCAGAATACACCTCAAATAGGGTGTGTGCTTACATTTTAATCAGCCGATAGTGAAAACTTAAACACATTTATCATTGACTTAGATTTTGACACTGTGGACCATACGAGCCTCTGTGATGCACAGATGTTCATTTCTGTGTTCCATGGTGATGAATGGTTGACGTCTTTGAGTGGACACAGAGGAGTGCTATTTTGGTACAGGGATTTCAAATAAACATTTAAAATAAAACATTTAGCATCTTTTTTTTCCCGGTATATTAGTGAGCTTTTGTGCTATGATCTTGCAAAAAAGGAGCATGTCGACAAAAGTTTACTATTATCAACTGACATAAAGAAATTCTGTATGTGTCAGTGCTCCCATGGAGTTCGTGGCGTTCCCGTCTGTATTTATCTGAGTGTGACAGTATCTGTGAATGCTGTGAACCTGCCTTACATAAATCTCATTTGTTTCTCTGCAAACACACACACGCACACACAGACTTACACACAGACTTACACACAGACATACACACTACCTCCAACCACCCCCTCCTCCTTGTCACTGACACATGCCCACCGATTGGCCACGATTGAAGCAATGCATAAGCTGTTCCCTAGCAACAGAGTGCTGGTTAACCAATAGGGAGCCTTCGGTGAGGAAGGGGCTAGTTTGCCCATGTGCTGTTACTAAGGTGCAGAGCAGACCGGTGTGTGTGTGTGTGTGTGTGTGTGTGTGTGTGTGTGTGTGTGTGTGTGTGTGTGTGTGTGTGTGATCATATTTTGCTTTCTGAATGTCTTTAGTACATGCTTTCTGCATATACTACAGACATGTGTGGTTTTAACTTGCTCCTGATTGTCCTGTTGGTATCATTAGATAATGGTGTGACCGTACTATCACACCGGATTAAGCATGGCTGAGGTCCGTCCACCAGCCTGAGTCAAGATGTAGCCAAAAAATTCTATCATAATGGCATAATCCTTCCAGTTTGCTTGCAATACAAAAACATAATTCTTTATTTCACAAGGTTAAACCTTGAGCCTCTCCCCAGGATTATCGTAACTTGTGGGATAACACTATGTTACGTCACTAGGGATGGAATGTATCATCATGACAGTGGGCAACAAATCCTTTTAGTCAAATCAATGTGTGGCAGTGACATGAAAGATATGTCAAATGTACCATACAGCAGCTGATATTACTTCTTAACAGACCCTGGCAGATGAACCAACAACTGAAATCTAAAGCTGTTGCAGTAAATTTCTTATATTAACAATAGTTTGAATGATAAAATGTGAAAAGCGGTTACTCATAAAATGATTCTCCACAGTTTCTGTCCGTTCAACCAAGTTTTATAATCCTTCAAACTCATTTTTCGGGTATTGCCCAGAAACTTTAAAGCTTTGGTTTCAGCAGCTGTTTTCAGCAAAAGAAAAAAACTCTGATAAATCCAATTTATGAGGCTGGCCCAGCAAAACTTCATCACTAGCTTGTGAGTATAGATGAGCAGTGAGCGAGAGCTGTTGTAATCCAAAAACAGAGGTAAACAGGGACAAAATGCTCAATGTGCATTCATCAGGTGACTAAAAATTATTTGTAACTTTGCAATTTTATTCAAGCAATGTTTGTCATTAAGCCTATTGTGCTGCCTTGATGTGGCCACTAAAATCTTTAATGCATTAAGGGAAAACTCAGCCTCTAATTAAAATTCCATATCTTTCCATTTACCTTTAGTGCTATTTATCTGTCTTGTCTTATTTTGGTGTGAGTTTTTGAAATATGGGAGAAGTGTACTCCATACAATATAATAGAAAAAGGTGCATCTGTAAAGTTGCTTGATTTGCATTATTGACTTTTGTATGATTTTGTCTTAAATTCATTCTTATAAAGTTTGGAGTTTCTATTTATTCTTGTTCATTTCGTGTGAAATTCCTGTCTCATTTTGGATCTTTTTTTTTTTTCTAGCAATTGAAGCAAAATTAAGTTTGCGTTTTGTTATTTGTTACCTGTATTTTCATTCCTATTTAATTTCATTGTTTTATTCTGAAAGTCCCTTCTCTACCATGTTTTGGATTTACATTTCCACCTCCCTTTGTTGCTTTCCATTCTCTGTGATTGCCTCCATGTGTCTCAGCTGTGTACTTTTCTCCGTCGTCCCGCCCTAATGTGTCACAACTGTGAGCAATTTTCTCCTCCCTCCATTTTTCCAAGACTTCCAAGTCCATATGCTCCTTTTGTCTGTGCCAGATTTTCACACTCTTGCATATAGGCAAGTTTAAAAATGCATCCAGCATTTCCCCAGCTTTTTTCATTTGTTAGTTTTCATTCTGTTCCTTTGTTTCTGGATTGTTTTGTTTTTTTAATTTGCTCTTGCTCTTTAATAATTTCTCATTTTTAATTTCTGGTTTTGACTCTTTCCGGTTTTTCTACCTCTTCCATCACACCACCACAAATATAAGGAACTATATTGTGCTCTGTATCTGGGCCCAAACCACTCTCTGTATTGTGTTACTAGTACAACTACCACAGCATCTAATCACAGATCAATTCCATTTGATCTAGTAAGAGGTTTTGGGATTTCAGTTGGATACATCCTCAAGAACGCCTCCTGAAATCAGATCTCTAACTCTGAACTTCCGTAAGCTCCCCATGAATGTTGTTACCTTTTCATATTCGCTAGTATCGTTAACAAAAACAGTAGCTGCTTTGTTTGACTTGTTACCAACTTGTAACTGAAATGTGATCAACTCGGACATGACATAATTTCTGGTTAAGATATCTACTTTCTGAGGTAAAAGGAACATAACATAAAGCCCTGCAGCGGCATGTTGGTTTGTCATAGTAATTCTGACATTTCTATTTTTAATTCTATAACTATATCTAATTTTGCTTGTGTTTAAACCCCCCTTCACATCCATTACTATAATAATTTACCCTTAAGGTTAGTGTGTGGAGATACAGTCTGCAAAACCTCCTGGGGCATAATCTTGTGTTCAGTGTGACACTCACCGAGTTGCCTTTGCCCTGCGTGAGGCTGTGGTCCTGCTGCTCCAGTGTGATGGGGGAGGACTTCAGTGGGGGGGAGAGGGTGAGGTCTCGACGTAGAGGCCGTGAATCCATCTTTTCCCCTAGTCTGTCCAGCTTGTGCACCAAGTCTTTATCCCCCTCCCTTCCCTCTCTTCCTTCTCTCCCATCCCGGTTCTTGTGACTCTGTCGTTGCACAGCAGGTGAGCGCCCCTCTCCATGAGCATGGCTGTACCCGAGCCTCTCCTCCCCGTTTCCATGGGGCTTGTGGGTAGTGGAATCTCTGGGCTGTAAAGGCTTCATTTCCATCTCATAATTGCTCATTTTCTCCTCATCCTGCTCCAGCAGCCGGCCTCCCCTGCCGCGCATACCTCTATGTCTGGATGTCCAAAAGGCCGATGAGGAAGATTCTGTTCGCCTGTCCCCTCTGGCTTGTCTGTGATTGGATGACCCATGCTCCTGGGACTTGTGATTGAGGGAGCTGTGTTTATGTCCATTGGTCCGGCTCACTCCACGTTCGTTGACTCCACCTCCTCCTTTTGACAATAAACCTCTCCTTTTGTCCTCGCTCCAGCTGTTGGCCCGTGAGTACTCCCCTTTGTCTTCTCCTCCTCCACCTTCCCTTCCCCCATTCCCTCCTTCCATCAACACCTTGATCTCCACCTGCCCTCCTTCTTCAACTTTCTCACCCCTTTCTCTTGTGTCCTTACCCCTGTCCCCGTGGTCCACAGCACTCTGCCGGTGGAAGCAGGCACTTTTGTTGCGCTGGGTCGACCGAGCAGGGGGAGGTGGAGTGTGGGGTGGTGAAGAAGAAGGTGGACTCAGGTCTGGGGTTAAAGCATCGTTAGAGGGGTCATCGGAGCCTGTACTTTTTACATAGAGGTCCGGGCTGTCAGCAGTGCCAGCACTACTCGACAGCACCTCTCCCTCCACCTCACTGGACACCTGACGTTTAGGACGCTGCACCTCCATGCCTGAAACAGATAGATGGCATTGGCATCCATCTCTAATTGCTTTCTAATACTTAAAACTTGTTTAAATGACAAATAACAATTGCCTGTACAGGGGTTGAATCCACTAACCTAAATGTTTTGGAAGGTGATATATTTTTATTGAAGAAGCTAAAGCATTGTTTTATTATACAAGTAGTGCCCTTGGAATCTGTACGTAACCACTAATTGTGATTGTTTACACTTAACCCCCATTCACTTTTAAAACAGTCGCTTAAAAACTGGGACATGGTTCTTGTGCTTCAGAAGTATCAGCATTTTTTTTTTTTTTTTCCACTTCCCTGTATGCAAGTGTAAGCTAAAGCCAGATCAATAACATACAAACTGCTAAGGCTTTCATCTGCTCCATTTGGATTTACAGTCACTTTTTGTGACCAATCACTTGGAACTGTGATGCACTGGATCACTGTGCTGACCACCTCAACATGGAAAAACACAGGACAAAAAGGAATAATTCTGTTAGTATTATCACAACTTGTGCTGATGGAAATGTAAAAATAACTGTTCTAATCTACAAGAGAGATAAGAGAGCTCAGCACACTGCAACTCATGAAAACAAGAAGTAGACAAAACATAAGCATATTGAGAAACAATCTTCATCAATGTGACCAGGGATGGCTGGTATAAATGGGCTAACATTGTAAAATAGTTTAAATAATTGTCTTAAGTTTTGGTGGAACCAAGAATAGCAACACTACTGAATAGTTAGTAGAAAAACATGGAATATAACTAAATGGGCTCTTTTTGACAACCTAAGCACCCTCATTCTGCTTTCTTTTCATTTATGTGTGTGAGTGAGTCACAAGTCTCATGTCCCACCCCCATGATTTGCAGATCATTAGGGCTAAACTCATTCAGCCAGCTGACGCTGCCTTTTGACTGATAGCAGTGGGCTAAAGACTTTAGAGAGGCTATACTTGTCGAAGAGCGGAAAAGGAGTTCAGAAATGGCAAGCGTTTCCATGAATGAGGTGAATTATTGACATTCTCATCAATTCTTAAGAGACTGGCGGCACATTGTCCAAATGATCAAGTATTTCAAAGTGTTTCTGAACGGAACAGACATGATGGCACTGACTATGCTCTCGATCAAGCAGAGCATCATTCCAAAAATTACCTAATTTATTATAATGATAACTAACCTGTCTGAATCCCGGAAAAAAATATACAGTCTACATATACAGTATGTTGATAAAGTGTTCTGTTGTATGATCTAGGCCTTTTTTGTGAAAATTGCATGTACTGGTATGTACAGCAAAAAAATGTCAAATGGGGTGTTTGTGTTGTTGTAAGGTCTATTGTGTTGCTGCCCAGCCAGTTTCATCACCAGCCACCAATGAATGTGACTATACAGATGTGAAAGGAATATGGATGTCTCTAGGGCAAATTTAAAGGTATTAATATGGCAGACATTCATGTATTAGAATATATATACTGTATAAATACATACAAATATATAACATTAAAATAAAGAAAACTTGAAACTTATTCTTTAGTTTATTGTTCCAACATCACTGACAAGTTGGCAACTTAAATAAATTAAATAAGAATCATAAATGGTTATAAGAGTGAAACCTCAGTATACTTTGTCATCAGTGCTGCTAGTAGTGTTTCTCGGTTTACTTGTGTTCTGTTTGCAGTGAATGTGTTGTCAAACCGATTAAAATGTCTTCTTACTTTGCAAATGTTTTGTCTACTTGCATATGTTCTCTTTAGTTATATATGATGTAATGTCTCGCTGCACATCAACAGTTTCTATCAGTGAACATACATGAGGAAACAGCGGGGCACATGATGACCACGATGTACATTTCACAGTAAACATGTTGCAAAATGTCAGCACTAATACTTGATGACACCAATGTTGTCTTTATGTGTGTGTTTTTTCTTAACTGTGCGACAAACAGACACGGAGAGGTGAATAGATGTCTAAAGAACAGTCACAGGTGTCTGTGTGTGTGGGAGGGTAAAGTAAGGTATGTGTCATGAAGTCGGTGTGTATATGTTGCAATGCTAAGCAGTGGATGTTCTTGTGGGTTTGCTACCTGCAATGCTGTACAGGTTTGAGTGACAGGAGCAGAAATGCAGAGATGGAGGGTGGTCTTCACTGACTTTTATCATGACACACATATTTATTTGTTCATGCACATTTACGTACACATGCTGTTGCCTATATGTCTGTTTGACTTGCTTTGTTGATAATTTACAAGTGTTTTATGCATATCTCAATTTTGGTAAGCGTGTGTGTGTCCTACCATTTCCTGGGTGCTGGAAGGAAGGGGAGAACTGCTTGGCAGTTACCCTTGCCATGCGACTCTCCTCTTGGGCTTTCTGAGCTGCTCCCACCGCTGCGTCTGCTTTGCCCTGTGCATGAGCCGTCCTATCAGAGAAAAACAGGAAACAGATACATCAAACTTTATCTTTAGACATTTTTAAATGAGAAAAGAATTGTCATTAACAGTGGTTTCCAAAACCAATTTCTGTAAGAAATACAATGTAGCACAGTAGGTTGGACAGAGATAAGAAATTCTACACTCAAACAAAAAGAAAAAAATAGAACAGGTACTAGGTATTTAAATTTTTCACTGAAGATTTGGTGGTTAAACCCTAGTTTCTTTAATACACATTAACTTCCGGTGTTTGTAGTAAAGGCAGTGATGGGCTATATGTTGCGATGTGGACCCATTCCTTTCATGGTTGAAAGTGAAGTAAAAGTTCAGGATACCAAAGGGGAAAAAAAATCCCCTTTTCATTTCGAAATCTCTTTGTTGTAATTCTACACGTTCTACATGGAGATTTGTGAATGAGCTACTTTAGTCCTGCCTTGTCTCTCCTCATTGCTCCGCCCCTCGGCCGCAGTCGGAGAGAGTCAGAGTTAGCTGGTGTTTACTGGCGCTGTCATCTGCTGACTTTTAAAGTAGTCCTATCTACGTTGCACAGTGGCAAGTTCTAACATTTCAGTAATTCAATCATATACGTTTGAACCGAACAAAGATATCCAGAAAGAAGAAGAGCTACTTGTACAAGATTGCCCACAAATTGATGCATTAGAAAGGTGAGTTTTGTTGTCCAATGTTAAGCCCATCCCCACAATTCATCAGGAATTGTTTTCTACGTAGAAGACTTGTGCTGACAGAATTAGTTTTTATGAGACTGTCATTGGTGGATTTCAGAACGAAAGCAGAGAATCTCAGCCATGATGTTCACGGCTTATTTTGCTCAAGATGTATGTTATAGTGCATAAAAAACGCATATGGACATGCTAACAAGGTCAAAAACATGTCTGTCATCAGAGGCACTCTTTTCATCAGTTTGTCCTCAGTATTTCCAAAGAATATCGTTGAGCTTAATGGCATGCATATACGAACACCAGTATCTAAATTGATTTTTGGGATAATTGATCTACTCTTAGAAAAGTCTTTGCTTGGGGAGCAGTACCTTCCAAAGGTTCAGAAACCTTTGAGGCGGGGGCTGCAATGCTGAATAGTTCTCGCAAGTAATTTATTTCACCTGCCAATTCTGCTGCAGGTTCACTGTTTTTCATCCAGCTTGGAGAATGTTTTTCATTCTGTTTTGCTTCAAGATGGAGCAACAAAAAGAGCGTTCAAGAGATGGCCTGATGAGCAGGTGCAGGTCTTGCTGAGCATTAATGCAAAAGATAATTTCCATTGGGAAATGGGATCGGTGAACCGCAACAAGAGGGTCTATGCTAAGGTATTGGCAAGATTGACGAAGCTGGACATTCTCCACACTATGCAGTGCAGTTACTTTTCGTGTTTTTCCATATGTCATTGGGTTGATTTGCATATCTTCCCAGGACTTTAGGCTGAGGTGGAAACACAGAGAATGGGCGAGAGGAACATTTTATTCTATAAGAGAAGTCACTGGAAATCAAAGTTCATGGTACTTTTGGTTGAAATGCGCCTATATTGGAAGAGCCACACAATGACAAGACCTTGACAATTGCAAAGGCAGAACTCAAATACTGGCTAACCTTAGCGTCTACTGTATGGCCTTTACCACATAAAAGAGTGCACTTTCTCTATCAATAGTGTCTGTGTATTATTTTTCATATTGTTTTCACATTAGAGTTACCTAGTTGGTTTTGTCTTGCTGCGGCTGACGATATTCATTATTAAAGGCATCTCTGAGATCGAGTATGGGAAACACACACACACAAGATGAGCATGTAGGCATCAGCACATGACATGATGATCGGACTGTTATTACAGAGCTGCACTGTGATGCGGTTGCATTTTACGTGCACTGTAATCTATCATAAGTCACTTGTTCATTTATTTCAACCCATGCCTGCCCCATCCATCTTTATCACAATCCTCTTTTTTCCCCAGCCTAGTCTCATTGTTTTTTCTCTCTGGTTATATCAAATAGATCTTTTCTCTCAGTCACAACCCCTCCCCTCCCCTTCATCTCACTTTCCAATCTTTGATCTTCTTGTCTTTCTGAGTGCTCTCAAATTGTGTAAAATAAGCCTCCCCACCCCCCTTGCTCTCTCTGGGGAGAGAGTTTTGATACAGCGTTGCATGATGATGGCGTTTAATTTTTTTTCTCTTTGCCCCATTCTGCGCACTCTGCCAGCTCAGCTGTGCCAGGTCCACAGTATACCCATCACCACCATCAGTGTATGCATGCTTGTGTGTGTTTGTTGACAGCAGGGAAGAGAAAAAGACTGTTTTAGTGTTTCGCATGGTAAAATCATATGTAAGTTGACTACAAACCCTCTTATAGTCGGAGTTTATAAAGGTGTCTTGAATAAAATGCTTTGCTGCATTATGAATGTGGCACAACCTGCTCCCCATCCTTTCCTCTGTCTTCCCCAAAAACAACCTGTTTCTTGATAAATTAATTGCCTGCCAAGGAAAAAGACTATTCATTGGCTGGCTTGATAATAGAACAGTATCCTGTCCAAAATAAACCAAACAAGTTGGGTTGCTACATGTAAATAGAAACAGAGTATAATGACTTGCAAATATTGTATGTCACTTATTTCCCTGTAATATCAACTGTTGAAACTAAAACTCAATTGTTTTTCTGAAAATTATATCTTCATCTAGAATTTGATCCTTGAACACTTGTGACGGTGCGACAGTGGCAACTAAAGAGTAGAAAAAGCTGTGAAAAGAGGAAAACAGCTGGTGGAGCATCCCACAGTTAATGAGGTTCGATGGCACTGGGTTAGCAACATGACTGCCAATAAAAAGAACATCACAGAGATGCTGAGTCTTTCTGATGTTGAAACTCTAACATGCAAAGAGGAAGCATATACAAACCAAATGGAAAAATGACGTTTGGTCTGAAGAGTTAAACTTTTAAATTCTTTACATAAATGTTGCTGTATCCTCTGGGTTAAAGAGAAGAGGGACCATCTGATTCTTATCAGCACACAGAATCCATGATGGTATAGTGCATTAGTATAAATGGCATGGGTTATTATTTCAGCAAGAAAGAAAGAAAGAGTTCGGGTGATAAACTCACCTGTCTGCAGTCCTACCTTATCACCTATTGTTTGGCACACTTCACTCCACTTGCAGAGCAATACATCTCCTCAGCTCCCTTAACACTTACAGTGTGGTGTTAAAAGAACAGATGATGTAACAGTGGTATATAATCAAATTCCTCAGTTTCAACATTTAATGTCGGGTTTTAAATTTTGGAAATTATTACATTTTGTTGTGTTTACATTTCGCACAGAATCCTATCTTTTTTGGAACTGGGATTCTATTAAGCTTTGTACTACAGTATAAGAGATGGAATAGGGTGAGGAGGACAGAGAGGGAGGAGAGTAGAGAAGTTGTAATGGTGAACAAATGTCATGGAGACAAAACAAATGAAAAAATGTTGTCTAAAAGTCTTGTATAAAGGTGGTGAACATTTATGAATCTTTACCAGATTAATTGTAAGAAAGCATAATGATAGTGATGCCTGAAAGACAGACATCATGTAAAGCAAGAAGAGGAGTAGGAGGAACAAGCAGGAGTGTCTTCTTTATGACAAGAAAGATCAAGGTTTCTGAGAAATATGGTTTCAGTGTAATTCTGAGAGCTTCTAGCACTGAATACCCCACTGCATCAGACATTATATCCACTCTGTGTCTGTGTACGCAGATAGTTGTTGTGAGAGAAGACGATGCAGAGGACAGAGAGAGATAGAAATGATTAGCTGTGGCGACTCCTAGAAAAAACTACAGTAGGTAAAGCCATAAGAGGAAGAAGAAGAATCTGTGTCAGATTGCAGACATACTGGTAATATGAGCTTATTGATTTTTTTTAATTGCAGGCAAATTGCAATTAAAAGTCAGCAATATTTTGTGCCAGAAGGTTTAGATTTACATTAAGATGAAAACATAACAGGGTTAATTCCGCTGGATGTCATTGTGTTTCATTTAGATACATGCGTATTTTCACTATTGCTCAATAATTTAGATTTTATGGCAAGCTCAACAAAGATTTCAGTCAGGATTCAAAGTCAAGTAAATACAAAAGTGTATCATGATCAAGTTATCCTTTAAGTTGCACCCATAACAACAGCCCAGTGAGCCTCTACCTAAACTAGTACTTTGACTTAAAATGAGTTTTAAAATTACTTTTCTATTTTTAAGATTAATCTTACAGACTTTTGATAGAACTACATCTGTTAAACTTTCAATTTTTGCACAGCATGTATAAAATCTACCTTACTGATGGTAGATTTACCACTCCAAATTAAGAAAATTGACAGATAAAGGAAAGATTTCATTACAAGTTGGTTGGAGTGTAGATTTCTCTAAACAGAAGCATGAAAGGACTACTAACGTTCCTCTAACTTTTGTGTAGCTTGGTTTTCTGACAACACACATTTCTAATGTAACCTGGAGTCTCACTATAACCTTTATGGCTATTCATAGCCTATGACCCTCGGTTTTGGAAATAACACTGGCTAGTTAGCCAGGCATGCCAATGTTTCCACCGTATACAGTAATTTTATTCCTGTGTTGGTAAAGTGAAAAACATGATGAGCAAAACTACAAAGGCTTACCGTTTCTAACTTTGGATCAGATAATCACTGACTGGGGACTCCGAATTTGGTGCTACATACAGCTCTGTACATTAGAACCTTTAAGAAGAGTGAGTAAACGAACAGACACTGAGCCAAAAGGACGAGAGTGATGAAGGAGGACAGTGAACACAAGATGGAAGAGATACACTCAGAACAACACAAAGACGAGCACGAGAGAAACATAAAACACAGTGAAGGAAAGTCTCATCCTAATTTACACTTCAATATCTAACAGAACCTTCCAGTATGCTGATAGTATGTGTGTGTGTGCGCATGCATGTCAAAATGTGTGTTGGGCTTTAGGCTTCACACACACAGATCAGCCATGACATCAACATCACTGACAGCTGAAGTGAATAACACTGATCAACTACACTGCAAAGCTCTGCTGTTAAACTTTGGATCCTGGCGATCATGTGGATGACACTTAACATAAACCACCGCCAAAACATTCTTTTAGGGTGGATGTGGAGAATTTTAGGGCCATGTCAACACTTTATGTTCCTTTAACAGTTCCTGAGCAGTGTTGCAGCATGCATTGTCCTGTTGGAGGACAGGCTGTCATTGGGGTGTGCAGGTGCTATGGGCGGGCTTTGTGTTCATATTGATTGCACACTCAATATTAAATTGGATCAACATTTAAAAGGGAACATTTTTAGAAACACGCAAACTCTTATTGTGCGCTCAATTAGCTATAAGATTCTTTTGTATCAACTATCCTGTTGCTGTGTAGAACCTCACAGGGTTTCTCCTGGTCTTCCACAAGGAAATACCCTGCTGTGCTCCTCTGGGAAACAGGAAGAGAGAGTGGCTGTCCTGTGCCAGGATATGCTCCTGTCTGAATCTGGGTTAGACATTTCTGTATGTGTGCATGGATATACAGGGAAAAGTCAGTGACAGTCTGTTTAAACACCAGGCTACAACTCTAGCATATATACCAATCTTTGAAAAAAAAATTTGGTGATCTTAAACATATGCTAGGTGTAGGTGAAGGAGCAGTTATTGACTAAGATATCAGTTTGCAAAATCCATCTATTCGTTATCTTCTGCTTATCGGAAGTTGAGTTGTGGTGGTAGCAGGTTATTCCAGACATCCCAGACCGATGAGGTATAAGATCCTCACACTGCATTAACCAGGACATGAACACAGACTTCAACACCAACAACAAGCCATCATCTCACTGAGCGACCTGCAGCTGAAGACCAACTTGCTTCATACTATCAATTAGAGAGCGGGGTTGTATATGAAGACCACTTTTAAATTAGTGTTAAATTCAGATATGAAGACAGTAATAGGACAATTTAAGTACTTCCTCCACTGACTCCAATTATTGACATTATTGCCAAAACTAAAAACATGTCATTTTTTCTCATAGAGTCCATAATTTTAGGGAAGGAGGAGAATATTGCCACTGCTAGATAGAGTGGAAATAGTTATCTTCGTTTAGCTAAAATGGGGGCAGGGATGACACAGTTGTCTAATATTTACCCATTACATCAAGTCACTTTTCTCAGACTTTAAATACTCAAAGCTCTTAGTATGGCATAATGTTTAATGCAATATAGTTGTTAAGATATGAGACATTTGATTTGTTATCATTCAAACTGAACCATTTTTAGTGGAAATAAACTAGAAGTTTAACTGTTTGTTGTTTGTATCCCTGGACTGATCATGAAAGTGTACACCTTGACATCCAAACTGTGTCATGCAAACTTAATCCACATATGATGTTTATTAAAAGAAGCCTTGACAGCTAGTACTGCAATAGTCGCAAGTCCCACTATGGCCCTGTAACCTGGTTATTTGAAACAACAAGGTCTGGAACCAAAATTGGTCATAGGCCTACTTTTGATGAGGCTCTCTGTGAAAAGAGTATCAAATGTGTATATATAACTACAGGTCCCAGGACAGCTAATTAAACTTTTCTTTTGAGTCCTGAGCTGACCAACAAAAACTGTTGCTTCATATTTCTGTCCAAAATGTTCAAAGTGCAGTAAAAAAGGTCAGAGCATTCCATCAACATCATTACCTCAACAGTTTTAATTGTTTTAGCTCAATGAGCAATAAGCCCTAATTTTCATTCTGCATGGCAGCTTCAAAAGCTTAACAGCTCCTGGTCTCCAATTGCTATCTGTTTCACTTGTACCACAACGTCTTTAACCCTACTTCTCCATTAACCTTAATCCTGTTCTTAAGCTATCACTGATCTCAAGCAGAAAGGCAGTGAGACAGCATGGGGGATTCGAGGTGGAAAATACAAATTGCCTCAATTCATAGATTTAGCATTAATGTCTTCAGTAAGTGCATCAGTACATTTCTGATTCTAAATCTCTGGATTCATTAGTGTAGTCAGTATTTAACTAGTTGAGACTTTTATTTCCAGTTCAGTAAAAAACCATCCATTTTAATCCATCTGTTTGCAACTGAATCTCTACATTATAATGTCTTTTGCTCGTCTGTTACACTTCCTTTTAAGAAAACTTGGTATCATAAGCTGGCAAAGCTCTTTCTTTGTCACCAGTGAGAAGTTTCACTGCTAAAAGCTACGTCTAAATTACTGACAATGTTGATTCAGTAGCAATTAGTTACGTGTGATTCTGTGTTCATGTAAAAACATGTAAAAGATACTGAACAAGGAAAATGTAAAAGTTAACTATAAAAGTAGCTTCATAACAATACTCATTGATTTGGAAGAATAAACATGCTTGTACATACATGTTGCTCTGGGCACAATCTTTTTACTATAATATAATCAAAATGCCTTAGTAAAAGTAATTAGTAAAAATTAATCTCATTTCAAAACTCTGAATTAGCACTTAGCAAGTATTGGATTTTTAGCAACTATATGTCCCTGGTGCTGTGCCTGTTGACATCTGATTAGCCCCTAATAGAGAAACAATATACACATTACAGCTTTGTAATTCAGATAAAAATAAGTTTTTCAGCATTAGAAGTCTTGTAGTTACTCCAGATGCCAGATTATATCTATATTTTGGTTTTGGGTTGTCTTGCAAAGAAACAAATTCATCTCATGCCAATCAGTTTGGCCTTGCTCTTTGTCAATCTTACACAAAGTAGATCTTGAATGTTTGCAACTTTGCAAACCTATCTTTGATAACTTGCAATAACTTAAACTGCCCAATTTATATTATGGGCTATTTACCCTCCATCATGTTGCCAACAACATTTTATTCAGTATGACATATATTCCACATTCAAACAATACAGAGACATATTTGCTTGAAATGTAACACTATTAGTCTACCCTGTCAGTTGGCATGGTTCTTTGGCATCTGATATCAATGTTGCGGGTTCCAAATCCACACCAAACAAAGGCATATGTATAGTTGTGAATAGTGATGTAAAAGTATATTGCACAGCAAACTGTAGCCTTGTTACAAAAAATATAAATTCTTGCATAAAAGGGCTTTAAGGCTGTTGGATATTTAAGTTATGCATTACAGGAGCAGCTTGTTGAGTCAATTACTGGTATTCTCCAACGCAAATGGTCATTTTCCAACAGCCCATTTAGGAAACCAATAGCAATGGTATTTGATGACCTGACCATGTGTCTCAACAATCAACAATGTTATGTATTATATCTTCAACCATGCTATCATACAGACACAAGCCAAGGTCATCTTTTTACTTCAAGCTAAGCAATGGGGAAAATTACAAACAAAACAAAGACAGACATTCAGACTCCACAAACCATAAGGTCACTACCTGGACAGAGCGATCTCAGCCTTTTGCCGGGCAATGTCGGCTGCCTTTCGTGCTGCCTCCACGGCTCGGTCTACCTTCTCTCTGATCTTACTGGCACGGAGGGGAATCAAGTTCTTCCGTTTGCCGCTCACCAGGATGTTCTGTTTGTACTTTCCTTCCTCCTTTGTGCCATCAGGAAATGTGGTACAGCCATAGCCATGACGTTTGTTGCTAAGCCACTCCCCTTCATACTGCAGCCCATCAGACCGTCGACTCACACCAAATCCTGTCCGCTTGTCATTCTTCCACTCCCCACAGTACGTCTCTGTTGCTGTGGCGTCCACATCATCATCAGCTACAGTCAACTCTGCATCTGCATCTCCAAGACTGAAAAGATGAAAGTTGAAATTAGTTTGGCTGGTGTACTCAATCGTAAATCCCTAATCTATCTTTGAAAAAACATACGTAGGTTTGGTGAAAGGTATTTCACTGTGGTCCATAATAATGTGTCAGAAAGAATGATGTGCACCAAAGGCAGATAGTACCTTAATGTTAGAGTACTATATCTTGGCATACTATGTACCTTTTCCTTAATCTCATCATTTTCCATCCCTCTCTATAAACTGGCAATTCACTACGTTGAAAAGAAATGCCATCTGTTAACACCACAATCTGATGTGGTCCAGAGGTCAAGTCTTCTGATAATATATAAAACTAAATAAAGTGATCAAGCAAAGATTACTTTGACAAAATCTTTTTTCCTTATAAGAGCAGGGTGGAAAACTGATTCTGATTTCTTTCAAAAAGGTAGAACTTTAGGCACAACACTGGTGGAACAGTGCTGACCTCACTGATTTGGAGAGTTTGCATTTTGTTTGACAGCCTCTATAGACCCATATAGCCTTGTGTTTTTTATATTGCTGGGAACTACACATCAGGTCATTCATCTGACATTAAAACTCAGATCTCCTCCTAGCAAACACAAGGGCCTGCTGAGGATCAAACAAGCTCAACTTTAGCCACCACTTACGGCAGAATCTACAGGCTAACCTAGGTAACAGGAGTCTCGCAAAGTTAATACAGAAGTGCTAGCTCTGTAAGGACCTACAAGTGACTTGTTTCCTCCATCCTGCATTATTAAGATTGCACAGCAAGGACTCAAACCTTTCACTGGAATTTCAACCCTTCAAGCCTGGATAACCAGGCAGAGAGCATCCCTTTGTTTCCATGGACTGAAAACGTTGACAGGGGCGTAGTAAAACTTGGAACTGATTCTATTGAACAATAGAAAGCATCTGATTTTGCATTTTAAAATGTATTGTTGTGACTGTCCTGAGGGTATTAAGTGGATTAGCCACAATTCTTAGTTAGCTTCACACAGACTCATGCAGGGACGTAACCAACAAATGGTTTGACCCTCACACAGCTGTCAGCCATTTTGGCTTTGTTTAACGTCCATCGGCCTTAGCTGCCATTTTGATTCGCATTCACATGCATGCACATGCACATACTTAGTTAGCAGATTAGTCACTGTGTGTTCTTGTTCATTGTTGAATAAATACTGTAGCGACTCACACCAACATGTTACGGTCTGCTCTTTATAAGAGAATTTTATTGTTCTGGAAACAGGCTATTGTTGGCCTTAATGCATGCCTTACAGAGTCGAAAAACGCCCAAGCTTAGCTTTTTCGCCCCGGAACAGGTACAGGAAAAAAGGTCAAGGTGCTCCCCCCTACTTGTACTATCCATCAAAATACGTGTCTCCCTAATCCTGAGTATGAGGAACCTGAACCTACAACTGTCATACACATCACTCAGTCCGTTACAATACTTTTGAACAAACATGCTGTGTGTTTAATGTTGCACGAGAGTGAATTTTGCCATCCTCAACACTGTCAAGAGCTCCAAAGCTTGAGTTCATAGTTTAGCACATTTTATGAGACTGATTAATTGAATTATCTGGCAGTGATCAGCTTGACATATGTGAACCATTAGGGCAAGAGCTTGGAGGTAATGGACATTCCTTTATATATCCAAAGTCCTGCAATCCAGGTTCAAAACATGTAAACTTCGAGTCATTCTAGAAGTCAGCCTATCTTAGCATAAAGATATGCAAAAGCAAATGTTGAAAAATATGACTACTAAGCCCCTTATTGTTTTATATGTATACAAAAAAGTCATCACTGACTAGATTATGAAAGGTCACATATGAAGGTATCAGGGGGGAAAAAAAACCTTCAAGAATGCAAACCCCCACCCCCACCCAAAAAAAAAACCCAACAAAAGTGTGTTTGTATATTTCTGTTTCAGTATATGAAATGAATGACATATGATGAGAAAATTGAGCTGGAAAGAAAAAGTGCAATGTGTTGACTGATTTTTGTATAATAGTGCAAAACATGCAGAAACAACTGTTGAAGAGTGCTGAAAATGCACCTTTTTAATCAGGATGTTTTAAACAAATGGAAACAGCTTTTTTTTTTCTTTTAATTTTCCCCATTCCCTCGCCCTGTCCATTCATACTATAATAATATTTAGCCTATCTCTCTCATGGTCTGATCAACCACTACATCCGCTTTAATAAATGTCTTTCCCACCTAGGACTCATATAATTGACTAATTGCTAATCAAATTTAAAGATTCATTACCTGTTTAAAGAAATAGAATAAGCAAAATGTTTTTGTTCCTACCAGCCGTTCCAAAAAGTATTTAGTACTGATAAGCTGCTATCAGTCATCTTGCTAACGAAAGGCTAAGAGCCGCTGACTCTTTGCCGTAAAATAATTCAATTTAAAAAAAAAAAAAACAAACAAAAAAAAAAAACAGGCATCTCTATCCGGCGAACTTAGAATTTGCAAGTGTTTCCAAATGCAAGTAGCTTACTGACCTCCTTGGGACAAACATGCCACTGTTTACTTTTCATTTGTATTTCACAGTGCCCACTATCATCTCTATAACAGCGGAGCAACATCTGCCCTGGGGCCAGCTAACCAGTGAACTGACCTATGGGCCACTTTGGACTGTGTTCCAAACCAATTTAAAGACTCTAAAGTGGGACAGGCGTCACGTTTACTGTTGTCTTGATGTCCTCTAGATGAAGGACAGTTCCATTTGTCAGTATGTCCCCTTTACTCATGCCACGGTGCTCCCTACACTTAGATAATTGCATTACTTATTGACAGAGTTCATATCACACAACGTCTTAGTGTCAATCAATATCCCCTCACAAAACAAAAAAAACCCCCAAAAAACAAAAACCCAAAACCAAAAAAAAACAAAAATCAAAAGTGTAAAATCTTCAAAAATGTGGATTATAGTAATGACAAGATTTATTTATTAATTTCTGCTAATTTTCTAAGAATTTTAGGATATTGCAATGTGGCAAATGTTAAAAGTATTGCAATTAAAATATGAAGAACTTGATTAAGGCTAAGGAACTAATAGTTACACGTAGTGAAAAGGCACACAGTAATTGGTGACTGAGCATTGAAAGTTAAATTTGAGGTGAAGAATATTCCAATATGAACATCCATGTGACCATTTTACAGCTTTCCATGACACATCCATCTTAAAGTTCTGAATTGTAATATAGAACTAAAATTTAAAAAAAACAAACAGACAAATAAACAAAAAAAGGCATTAGACTTTCAGTTTGAAGTCAACCCTCCTAACATTTAGACCAAATTATTTGCACAGCTCCAGTACTTGGCCATACCCACCCACTCCATACACTTCTCCTGTTATTACCTGATATTAGAGTTGATATCAGATGCAACAGAGGAAACAGTACTCATCCCAGCCTCACTCCTGAAGGAGCTCTGCTTTGACCTCTGGGAGGCCAGAGAGCTCCTAGACTCAGACTTCTTTAGCTTCAGACCAGACAGGATGGATCTCCGGAACAACCAGCCTTTTCTCTTCGCCTTCAGCAGTTCAGCCTCACTGTGTGCAGTCAGCACAAAACCTCCCCGAGACACAGCAGGGCTGCTGCCGCTGCTGCCCGTGCTGCACATGGACACGCTGGTGGTCAGTGTGCCGGAAACAGGAGGAGGGCCAGGAACCACTGCCCCAGTGCGATCCAGCGGAGCTGTTCCATTGCTGTGCTCTGAACCAGAGCGGAGAGAGTTTATGGAGGTACGGAGCGGGGAGCGGATGACTGCCGCCATGCCATATGGGACACTCTGTCGAACACCATAGCCATGCCGCATCCCACCAACCCACTGGCCCTGAAATGTTCCTACAAAAAGAGGGGGAAAAAGCACCAAAAACAAATATTTTTATTAAAACTTTATTTTTCATGAGATGATACACCTCACAAATTAAGTTTTGACAAATCTGTGACTGTTTAACTGCCTTATCTCCATTACAATACTCTACAACACCTGGGTGGGTAAAGGTAGCTAGCCAGGTAGGAAAAATGGCATTGTCAGATATTTCTACTAGTTTAAAATAAACTAGTAGAAATATCTGTCAGTGGGCACATCAGACTTATTTGAAATGTGGATCAACTGTTGTCATGATAAGTCAATTGTTTGGTTGGTAGTTTACATTGATTATGACAATTATGGAAACACCTGAAGACTTTTTGACTGTTGGCGGCATAAGAAGTAAAATGAAGACATCGTAAAGGCACCTGGGGCATTGAGATGAAAATGAATTAACAACATAATTAATGCTATGTTATTCTTTTATTTTACTTTATGCTGATCTTAAATTGTGCACATTCTTTAACAAATATTTGGTATAAAAGGAGACTCCTGAAAGGCTCAGTCATACACAAGCATCGATGGTGCAAGGTTCTCCACTCTGTGAAAGACTGCATGGGAAAGTCCAGTTCATGAACATTTCACAACATGCAATTGCAAGGAATTTAGAGATGACCATCTACAGTCCATAAAATCATCAAAAGATTCAGAGAATCTGGAGAAATCTCTTCACATAAGAGGCAACCACAAAAAACTTCCAAATCAATAGGTGGTTCAGAAACCAGTGGGTGACGTCTTAGAGGGTTAACACTTGTTTATACTTTTAGGAGGGTCACTTAAGAGCACCTAACGGGTTCAGTCTAGTCATTACTGAATGAATAGTTTCAGCAGAGACCTTTTTTTTTCTTCAAATATCTACACTTAGACAATAATTCTTAAAATAGAATTCCTTGTACAATAAACATATTTCTTCTCAGCATCACAATTAATAATGTTTGTGCTATAACATTATATATAACTCATGTAATTCATTCATTTTATGGGGTGATGGGTTTACAGTCATGTAAGAAATCATTTGTGATGTGATGACTTCTTGTCTTTCAATTCATTCCCATTTATTCCGATCATGTGTCTGCACTAGCCACACATACTGCTGCATAATAGTCCTGACATCCCCATGCTGCTGAAAAGTAGGGCATATGAGTGTGTGTGTGTGTGTGTGTGTCTTTCCATCATTCCACTCTCTCTTACAAACACTCAAACGGAAGTGTGTGTTCCAATAGTAGAAGCGATCCATCCTGCCTGCCCGTACCTCTGATGTAACAGCACTGTGATTCATTCTGAATCAAACCCACTCGCTCTAACCAAACTCTATGACCATATAAGGACTATAACCACATTCTCCAACTCCAATGTAAACCCGCACAAAAATGTACCTTGTGGGCTGTGAAGTGTCCAGTGAAGTAAGAAGTGCTGAATGAAGCTGATGTTAGAAGCCAGTTCTAGCTTACATTGCAAGACGTGCACATGCACCCACACACACACAGGACATCCATAGCGCTGTTTGAAAAATTGGTTGAGTGAGATGTAGTGTTGTTTCCTGAGCCTGCCCTTACCATTAAAATGACAAACTGCTTCTTTTCACTTATACACACACACACAAATAAACAAGCAAAAATGGATTCTGTGTCATTGACAGCTGACCAGCACATCTGGCTGGGCTTCTGTAATCATGTCAGTTCACAGCTGTACGACCATATGACAGAAAGATCACAGCACACACTCGTGCAACAGCGTGACAAGATTACCATTTTGTTAAATGGTCGAGTGAGACGGAGGGCAGCAAAGAAGAGAGACAGTGAGTATCCAGAAACAAACAGATCATCACCTGCTTCTCTGCTGACAGCACAGAAAGGCCTCGAACCAGCTGCTAAACGTCACATGCAGTGAAAGTTGAGCTTTAGTTTGATATAAACGCAACTTTACTGCAGTACAATTAACACAAGGGGGTTTCTCTAATCCAGGCTACATTCAAAGCAATTTGCACACAGGAAAATGGCAAAATAAAATGCAGTCAAAATGGTATGCATTATAAAAGACACTTAGTGTGAAATGAAGGAGTCACTCACAGCTGGAAAAATAAACTGAAATTAAGTACTGTGATGAAAAAGAAAATTAAAAATATCTCTGCATTGACAGAAAAAAAACAAGTATTTCTTGCTGTGTCTGTATAATTTAACTGATAATAGCATTCTTCAAGAAACTGCTTAACACATAAACACAATATTTACTTTCTGCTGCGAGAGGCTTTTTTTTTTAGATTAAAACCAAGCAAAAGACTTAAGCAAGATGGGATGAGTTGTTCATTGTCTTTATTCACAAATCCCTGTCAAAAAACATCTGATGACTCAAGATGAAATGTAACATATAGGGTAATGTTGTGAAGTTTATCCACATTACAGTTGGTCTCTCCAAGAAATTATAGTGACGCAGTTGACCAAATGAAACCTGCTGTTACTTTGAGCAAAATTACAAATTTGTCCAGATTTTAACACTGTTGGAAACATTAGGGCTGAATGTAAGTTCGCAATTCAATAAGACGTAGAGAGGCATTAGTTGTTTTCAGACATTCTGAGGTTGAAATGTTACATATTAAGTTCATTAATAATGAGTTTTACATATGCTGAGCCTGTCTAATTATATCCCCTTTTTCCCAGTCTTTGTATCTTACTAAGCTACAATTGACAAACGTGTTGTCAATTCTTTCACAGTTCTCAGTGAAACATCAAGTGGGGCTTGTTAATATACAGTATATGATATATATCTGTAACACAAAAATGTACAGTATATCATCTGAGATATCAGATATCATATTGTGATATTGCTTCAATGTGGTCATTTCCTGGTTTGAAAAATGGAATTTACTCTCCCCCACACACTGTATAGTAGTATTCATATTTTCCATTGATTATCTGAGTTTGCAAAGTATCAAGCAACTGAAGTTTTTCGAATAAATGCAGTATATAAAGTGCATATACATTTAAAACATTTACTTATGCCT